>NIPQ01108709.1:0-15768 GCA_002806875.1 Lepidotrigona ventralis hoosana | reverse complement strand
TATTTCCTCAATTATAATCATCTATGCGACATAATAAACGAGACTTAAAACGTGTTCGTTCCCGGGAATATCGAGTCGGCTGTCTGAAAAACAACGCTGGAACTTGAAGGAAAGCGATACACCTCGAATCTCAATTAGTGTTGTTATCGTTTCCGGGTCGGTGGTGCTCGTCGCCGAGGCATGATTTCGTTTGGAGCCTCGCGAAGGAAAGTAGCCTCCGAATCGAGTTTGTTTCCCGGCTGATCGCTCGCGCCCCTTTTACTGGCCCCGTGTCTCGAAACACCGGCTGAATTATTAAACGCAGTATCGACGGCCAGAGTTTCCAACGTAAATTGCACGCTTTTAAACGGTAAATCGTTCGCTGGCTGCCTATTTCGCCATTCCCCTTTCCCTCTGCGTTACCTTGCCGACTCGTCTGTCCATTCACCGGTAAAACGAAATCCGGCCGAGTCTGTCGTGTTTTCATTTCGTTCGTCCCCCTCCTGCCATCCCTAACTCTTCGAGAAGAAACTCGATAAAAACTGTCGTCCACTTAGCAGCACAATGTATAAGTAGAATGTGTTCACATTGAACTGATCAGTTCTATTTTGCACAGAATTCACTCAATTTTATTAGGTAGCCACACCAGACCATTTCTTTCTTTCTTTTTTTTTTTAATTTACACCATCATTGGCCCAGTGCCAATTTATCAACCTTGACTCGGAAAATATTATTGCCTACTTCAGTATACAGAAGGGACCATGATATGTATTCTAACTACTTTAAATAGTTAAAAAAGAAAAGTTGTTGCTTACAATTATTTTAAGTAGAATCGTCCTTTCTGATCTATTAATCGATGCAGCTCGGTACCATTCACGCGCAGCATTTTCAACTGAGTAGGCGACAGCCTTAAAGCAGAATTTTGTAAAAGGAAGTAGAGATAGCACGGGACACCGAGGTTCACGCGAAGATACGCGACATTCTCGATGAACGCGATATCGCGACCCGTGGGAGTCCCAGCCGCGCCTCGGGTAATCCATTTTGCTCGCAGTACGGGACACTAAATAAAGTTATCATCGCCTTCGCATCTAGCCTTTCTTCCGCTACTTCCTTGCTTTGCCTTTAGACTTGGTTAGCAGAATTCGTCTTTCACTATTTTTATCGTGTTTGGTTATCCCATTAATCTCTTTTAGAGGGTGTTTATATTTATTTCGTGGATCAAATTTCAGATGATTATGAAGAATAATCAATATTATTAGGGAACGAGACTAACCTGGGGTAATAATATAATAAGGTAAGCCAGCAATAATAATAAATATTATTAGAAATTATTATACGATTAAACCCCATTTTTAAACTTTTTTAAAATTGTTTCTACAAACACGTACTCATATAGATAGCAAATATAGAGCGAAACGGAATTGGTTAGATAATTAATTACATAATAATTACTGTATAGAAAGCGAAACAGAAAACAAAATAGAATTAATTCGATAATGCATCAATACATTAGACTACAATATTAGATTAATTGATTAGATAATAATTACCGTATGGAGAGCAAATTAGAATTAATAGGGAACGAAATAGAATTAATTAGATAATCTAGCATTGATAAATTAAATGAATGTAACAATACTTTTTAATTATCTCACAACTTGAAATAGCAAACGCGATAGCCCGCAGCATTTTAAATGTGTATTCTCCTTTCTTTAATAAGTGACAGCCTCGCATTGTGAATTTTTCTGTTGCGGGCTTTTTATGTCCAAGATTATGTTCATGTTTGGATATATTCTTTTTTATGACCATTTAGTGGCGTGGCTTAGTAAATCCTGCAAATTTACCTCTGCACACGTTTCATTTACCTGCATCGTACAATTTTCTCTTCAGACAAAAGTCCATTCTCGCTTGTTACAGCAAATTATAACAACGATATAACTTCTTGCCGTTCTGTCTGACAAAGAGACATCCCCATATATGAAATATTAAAAATTATTCCAAATATCGTAAATGATCGAATCTCATTTCACTCTAGATACAATGATAATCTTCAACAGCCAACAACAATGCCTGAAATATTAATGAAATTCAAAATACATTAAGTTCCTTTGAAACATCCAAAATACCACGCGTGAAATTGGCAACGGTACCGAATCATAGAAGAGAAACGCCCGAGAATAAGTCAACACTTTTCTCGATAATTGATCAAAGTAACGAATCAGAGCAGTCGGTGGATTCACTTGTTCACGGAATTTACGCAACGGATGAAATTCACCGCGAAACTGATACAGCCGCTAGGTAATAATAATAACCAGGTTGAAATTAACGGGGCAATTAAAAGAATTCCGTGGGGATCCGAGCGGCAGCAGGCCGTCCGCGTAATAATCAATCTAAACTTGGTCGGGGCGGCGATCTCGATACCGGAACGGCGGCCGATTCGCAAATTATTTAACGCATCCGTAGCAAATACTTTCGCAAAGTCCATCTCCATTACCCGACTTACCTAGAACTCCACTCACACCGCCGTCGGCCGGGGCAAACCTCATAAAACTTCTGCCTCGGTGATACCTTATTCAATGAACCGTTCGTTGACCAGATCATGCAGCCTCCTAGAATACCTCGGTGTTCCATCAGCCTCGGAAAGCGGAGAGAAAAACAAAGAGAAATGGAAAGAAAGGACAAAAAAAAAGGGAGAGTGAAATTGGTGAAAGGAGGAATACACACACAGCGGTGAATTTCAAGAATTTCATCTGAACTGCAAAATTTTTGCTGTNCAAGAATTTCATCTGAGCTGCAAAATTTTTGCTGTCCGGGATGGTTGAACACGTGAAGAACAACGTGTCACTGTCTTTCTTTAGTATATATACGCTCATATATACAAAGTGCTGTGTTTTGTTTTCAATTTTCGTAGCGTTTCGCTTTTCAAATTTTGTTCTTGTTTCTAGTTCTTCATTCATCAAAAATTCAAGATTTTGTTATGTATCACGTTATTATGCTGATGAGACTTGAATTTTGAAAATTAATAACGCAACAATGTCTTATGAAAAATACACATGTGTATAGACAGTGTATTTCGAAAATATAATACAATATCTGAAGCTCAAACAATTATCATCGTGATATGTACGTCTCCCTTGATATTACACAAATTTTATCTCAATTTTATCTTCAATTTTTAATACTTACAGACATTTAAAATGGACATAATAAATAATAACATAATTTATTATTACATCGACACTATACTGAACTATATTTCCATGCAGAGTCATATTTTTGGGAATATATTTAAAAAAATTCATGGACACGGGCAGAGAATTATTTTACGTATTATTACAAAAAGCACTGTACTTTGTATACTTTGCAATTTTGTATCTTTAAATTTCCCACAAATGTACAGAAGCCGGCAGTCTAGTCATTTGTGTTCGGTTGAGAAAGGCCAATTTCTAATTTTGGCCAAATAGGCAGCTGCAAGCGAGGCACGAGAGAAACAGAGAAAACGGCGGAGAAACTGTGAAGGGGAGAAGTCGAAGGGGATAATTGACGAAGAGCCTACGTACCCCCTGGAACGTGATATCACCACCGATGGAAGCTCGAGCACCGGCGGTACTCGAACCGCCTAACGAGCTGGCAACTCGTTTTACTCGCGATCTCGAACACTAAACAGGGTTAGTGCCCCTGGCTTGACTTTCATTCTCTCTCTCGAGCCGCGTTCTTCTCCTCGCTCTCTTTCTCCGTTCGTCCATCGAGTTGCCCGCCAGTGATCGTCGATGGCTGGTTGTTGGAGTGGTGCTCGTCCGATGGTCCCGGGAAAACCGGCGCGAAAAGTAAAGAAAAGAAGCCGGTAACTACGACTGGCAAAGCTGGTGTAGCTTCGGTAGTTGTGTCGGAAGATAGGGAATAGGAAGGAAGGAAGGAAGGAAGGAAAAGAAGGCTGCCAAGACTCTTTGGTCTTGGCTCTTGGGCGGTAACTCGATTTGTCGCCCGTCTTGAGCCAGATGGATCGGAAGTAGACGCGAACGCCGGCCGCATTTCAAGCAGGCTATATCCTCTGCCTTCTTGTACGTTTCGCGTGTTTTGTCGGCCACTCGTCCTCTCTCTCTTTCTCTCTCTCTTTTTACTCGCCAGCAACGACTACACCATAGATACAGATCCATTCCGTGAAGCAACAATCGGTACTTGTTCGCTTCACTGACCACCGCTACTGGCCGTAGTATATCTTCGGGATCCAAGTTTGGATTAACTTTGGATTAGTTGGACGTTTAAATATTACGCGAGGGGAACTCGCACGCAGCGAAAGAAGATGGAGATTTAGAAAAAACGTCGCGCCATCTCGCGAAAGTTAAATTGATGCTTCCTGCCGGGCCAACACCGCGGTGAAATAATGGAACGGAGTTGGACCGTTTCAGAAACTGGAACGTTGGACGCTGCGATGCGAGCAGAGAACGAAAGGAAGAAGAATCAGGAGGATCGAAACGGGAATGAAACGCCCTGTCGTTCGATTTCTGTTCGCGAGGAAAACACTGACGTGTTTCGACTTTTTCCTATCAAACTTGCTTTGGTTTTGAGAAAATGACTCAATGTGATTGGTCACAGCTTTTGACACATCAATCGACTCTCTATAAAAAAAAAGTATTAACCTAATTTACAGTAGACATGACGAAAGATGATATGAAAAGAGATGATATGAGCCGTTCTTTTATAAGAAGAAATAAAATTGAAACTAGACCATAAAATTACTAAATTAATTGTAAGCTAGAATTATAAAATTACGTTACAATTATTATAAAATTAAAGCTAAAATATCTGCTAAACAAATGGTTTTTTTGCAATAGTTTATAATAATGAAACACGGTCTAATTTAGAATACTTGTGGCCCAACTTAGGCACTATTGACGCAATTTTAAAGATATTCCTTTATAACAATACATAATTTTTCAGTCAGTTATATTAAACTTACGTATCAATTACAATGCTAAAACTGTTCTCAAATTTATCCTAGAATACTAGGAATAGGTAATTCGTACGTAAATTATGGGGGTATTTTCTTAAACGATGAGAACTTTCCCCTACCGTTATCTTTATTTAAACGTCAAACATCAAAATTAAACGGAACTTTCTAAACGAACACAAATTTGATCAAAGTGAGAGGCGAGTACTCGTTCGTTTGATCTAAACGCACCATGAGGTTGAACATCGAACCAGACTGGAATACTTCGCGTCGCGATTTCATCCAAAAGACATCGACTAAACATTCTGGAAGCTACGGAACTTAGAACGAAGACAGAGAGAGAGAGAGAGAGAGAGAGAGAGAGCGAACAAGACGAGGAGCCAGCCCTGGGCTAGTCTCGTTCCCGAATAAGCATCTGTCCGAGAACAACATTCAAACTTCGTAACAAGTATTCCTCGTAACGACGGAACCAGTATTACCACGGATTTTCCTCGAGTCCGACAGCCAGCTTTGCCTCGATATTAAGTTGCCAAATGTTTGAATTCCAACGGTGGAAACTTGTATAGACTTCTCGCACCCACAGAGGATTCGTCTCTCTTTCTCTACACCAATCCGCAAAATTTTATTTTATTTCGTACTACAAAATAAATAAATATAAACTCCGACGTACGTACGTGTACATATATGTATATATATCATTTGGTTCGTGGAACAAACATGGGCAAAAAAGAGGGACGTGCACGAATATAGAAACTTCGTTGCGGCAGAACGCGTCAAGGACAGAGAGACGAGAATCCTCGAGGTTGACCGGAAAGGCAAGCCGAGGGTGGGTTTCACGCGCCCTCCGACGCACACTCGAGACTGTTTTATCGGCGTGGCCGACATTCTAACGAATCGTTCTCTCGATATACGACAGCCCTCGAGCCCGTGGCGCGATATAAAAGACGCGGTGAACCGGAAACGGAATTAAAAAGACAGTAAGTTGAAGCGAGAGATTCCAAAAAGAAGTGGAAAGGGAGGGACGGGAGGAAAGAAGAGGAAACGCGAAACAGAGAGAGCACAGGGTTGAAACAGACAGGGGCTCGGCAGAAGGTTAGAAAGAAAGAAAGAAGGAAAGAAAGGAAGGAAGGTCGAGCATCAGGGAGTCGAGAGTAGGAAGAGCAGGAGTAAGGGTGAAGAGAGGGTGAGTGTTGCTGGATAGGTAGGTGGTATATAGAAGGTTGCAGGGTGCGGATATCACGAGTAGAAAGTGCCGGGGGTGCCATTAGCGGGGTGTGTTTTGCGCCCAGGTCGCGCGATCAACTGCGAACCTCTCTCCGGCGGAGGATTGCGAACGGGTAGGGACGAGGAACCCTCTATTGTTGCCGCTTTACCCGGCATGCATATTTAACGCCCTTTCTCTCTCTCTCTCTCTCTATAATCCCGCTTCGCTCGCACCATCCGCCTCGGCTCTGTATCTCTCTGTTTCTCTGGCCAACACAGTTTCTCTGGCGTTCTCCGGCGAATCTCCCTGTCCCGCGCTACCCCTCTGCCTATAACCCACCGTCTGTCTACCGGCATACCATCAACCTATCTATCGTGCTTTAATTTCCGTGCTCCGAATCACGCCACACGGTAACGTATGCAGTCGCTCGCGAGACCACTACAGATAGACAGTTGCGATCCCGAAAGAATGCGATTGGATAGGGGATGTCGAGAGCCTGCGGCACTTCCTATTCACCGAGATGGAACGAAAGAGAGAGAGAGAGAGAGACGTCAAGAACCTATATATAATGCCGGACGCAACCAAGTTTACGAGAGTTCACCTCCTATCCGCTACCTATCGATGAACCGTAATTTCAGTTTTTCGCCCTGATACCGGGCCGAAATCGATTAATTATCGGGAATTATGCATGTGGCCAGGAGGATTACCGTAATTCGAAAGGGATAATTGACGACGCGGCTTAAGTTCCATGGTTCTAATAATTATCGTTTCCTACGGTTTGGTACACTTATTGTTGGACGGACCCAGTTGGGCGATTCGATTAATTGGATTTCTTTTTTAAATTTCTTACAATTGAACTTCTTATGGTGCTCGGTCTCTAGTCACTTATTACATTAACTTTCGTTAATACGAATTTGGACGAAGTAAAGAGCGTTCGCATCATAAGATATCTGTAAAAATTGTATGTATCATATTTACTTTGTAGAAGTGTTATATGCAACCATGATTGATTACTGGTTCACTTTTGTTAGTAAATTTACAGCTTCGGTTAATCAACTTACTGAAAAATGCATTTTAATATCTGTTATTGTTTCATTTGCCTCTATCTGATACTTTGTGATTTGAACTGAGAGTGTTGTTTATTTTCGATTAAGATGACCCGGCCGGCGAATGAACACTTAAGTTTAACATTTCTGTTAAAATTCACAACTACTATTTAATCCCTCGAATGCTATCACTGGTGAGCTCACACATGCTCCTGAAACACAATTCTAGCATTGTACTGATAGTTATAGCCTTCATTAAAATAGCAAATAGCAGGACAATGAGTGAAAAGCGGACTGAATGACTAACAAATTGTTTATTTTCAATTATACTGTAATATTTACATTTGTATAAATTTTTGAATTAATAACCATTTCAGAAACAGACAACAATTGTCGAGTCTAAATAATCATCTTCGGTCGTTCAAAGGTTAATCCTAGGGGCAAGGATATCGCCACACTGTCTGTAGGAAAATTCAATCGTTTACATCCACGTTTAATTTTGTTCCATGTTCAACTTCCAGAAAATATTAAAAAAAAAGGATGCAGATTAATTACTCGACGAAACAATTTTAAAATCAAATCTTTAAAAGATCATTCGAGAAAAACGGAAATTTTCTTCGAAAAATTCACGAGTGAAATTTCGCTCGGATTAAGCAATTAGAGGGTTAAGTAAGAAAACTAACATTCCAAGCTCCGATATTCGACCGTATCGATTCCTATTCGCTAATCGAGTAGCAATTACGCTGTTTCCACTGCGAATAATCGTTATTTCCCGCGCGATGTTCCGTAATCGTATTATCGTCGCTGCGCCTCGTTTTCAACGAGCAACAAATTCTTGAAATTTCGCCGGTGAAAACACGAAATGCAAGACGTACGAGGTGTGCGTGTACGCATATACACGTGCGTTCAAATCGCGATATTCGCGCACACGATCGACCGTGTAATAACAGTTTTTGCTATGGTTCTTTGTTTCCATTCGTAGAATTATTTATGTCTAACGTTCCACCACCCTTCTTCCCTTATATGGTGGTATTTTCTCTGCTGTTTATATTAACTGACTGTGGAGCTTCAAACAAGTGAACGCAACGGTTCGGTCCTGATAAATCTTGATGAGCCGCGTTCGAATTTCGTACTCGCAATATTAGTGGATTGCAATTACGGCATGTGTTGACGGAAAATATTTTTCTTCTTTTCTCCCCGGTACAAGCGGAGGCACCGTTCGATAACAATTTTAATTACGACTACGATGTATTTTGTTTAATTTCAATAAGTTTAATCATTGAGCACGTGTGAATATGAAACGTCGGGAATATGAAAAAGATTGTTAATTAAGAGATGAACAAATATAGAGTATGATCGATTCTTCGTTAAGATTTTAAGTATCCGTGATGTGTAGAGGAATTTTATATTCCGTAGTCACTCGGCATGTCAAATATTTTGGAATAATTCATATTGTCAGTGATTAATATTAATATTCTTTCAGTGGCTCACGAACAGAAGTTGTATGTATATATTATGTGTGTTACATGGAACATTTTGCAATATTAATTTGAACATTTCAACAATGGACTATGATTATCGTGATCATATTGATGAAATTTGAAACCAATTTAAAAATGTGTACAGAATTTACAAGATATTTATCGTAAACATGTATGTAGTTAATCTAACGAAGAACCATGTTAACCTATTAGTATCATAATTGAAATTATACAATAAATCCATACCATTGATATTTATACATCGTCGATTAACCATATATCACTTGCAATTTAATTATTTACTACTTATTATTGAGACCAGAACAATAGAATACTAAATATATTTCTAAATATAAAATTCTTAGTTATTGCTCGAGAATTATTCTTTATAGCTATTCTGACGATGTAAAATAAGTATTATTTACAGATGTATTATAACAAAAATTATAATGAAAATTAAAGTGACTAAATATTCTTATTGATCGATGTTCAAACACTTTTGTGATCTCTGCGTTATATTAAATATCTTTTTTGCACATATATTCAAACATGATCAATATATCATCATAGTCGATTCTCACTGCTAAAATATCCAGATATTTTATAAAATAATATATTCATAAAACGTTCCTATGAATGTCCAAATACATTCATGAGCAATTGTATGCAACATATTCAATATCATTCTCTCTGTCTCTCTTTCGTGAACACGGCAAGTTACTGGTATTTTAAAGGAACAACGTTCCCATTATTTCGTAATTGAACAACCGTGCGTCGAGAAAAAAAGGCGATGCATGATAAACGATTTGAGGTACGATAGCAACCAGCCCGAAGACGAGTACGAGAGGGGAAAAAAAATTTTCGATGGACCTTTGTGACGACGACGTTGCGTTAGATAATTTATTTTCGCCGCAATCGCGATGATAAATATTGCTCTGACAATAGTGGGCGTCCGCGTCAAAAACGTCGATACGAACATCCCTCGAACAAAACGGCGCAACAGCGAGTTACGAGTACGAAACTTTCTACGTGACGATTAATTGTTATCATTCCGCGCGGTCCTCCCCATTGTCACACCGAAATGAAAACGCCAAACTAACAATAACGGTAGTAGGACTAGCGTTCGAACGAACTATGAAACACTTTGTTTCGTATCGAATCGTTCTGCACTGTCGCTTCTTAGTTGGACATTTTTTCCTTTTTCCTTCAATTTTCATGGAAAGACACGAAATAATTAAATTTGAATAAACTCGAATAAACTTCTGTTTGTACCGCATTATAAGATTTTATTAATAATTCATATTTAAGTATTTCATTGGTGATAATATAAAAGGTGTTAACCCTCATCCATCCCCCCTTGTCTGAATTTGGCATATTTTTCATATAAAATGTTGAATTATTTTACGTGTATGGGTACAAAATTGAAGCTCTAACGTATAGCATGTATTTTTGATATTTTCAATAATAAAATATATCACCAAAGAATAATAATATTTGTTTTCAAGGTATTTAAACAAATACCTTTGCAACTTTTAATCATTATAATAATAACTATTATATCAATCATTGTAACAAATGAATCACTAAATTATAAATAAGTACTATTGTTATGAATAAATTATTATCTCACATAATAAGAAATTTGAATAATTAAATGGTAAGAATTTATTAAACAACAAACTGTTTAATAATGTACACTATACGTAATTACACTACGTAATTAAATTGTTCTGAAAATGAAAATATATTCATCACTAAATGCACGCCATATAAGCATTTCTTCTTTCCTCAAATAGTTTCCGTTCGTATATTTGACACGTTCGATCGCAAATAGTTTCTGTTTCAATGAAACATTGAATTTTTATGAAAACAAATATACTGGTGACAAATAAACAAAAGCGGGAAGCGCAAACAGACGAAAAAAAAGTGCAAACAAACAAATGGAAATTGTCTAATTTGTAACCGAAAGCCGATTGTCCGGTTACCATTTTTATATCTTTTCCCTCTCGATCGTTTAATCGACTCTGTGTCTATGTACCTTGTCGTTAACGAAATGCATTCGTTTGTGAAATCGAAGTCGTTATTTTCTAATGATGGTCAATGACTTGTCTAGTATAACGTTTTTATCCATTATATTCATTCATTGAAAATAGAAAATGTCCATTACCAAATTATTAGAAATGAAGACAATAATGTACGAATTTCGAAATAAATTCAGAAATTAATATTAATTTTAAGAAAACGTGTCAAGGAAACACGCGTGACGATATTATATAACACTTTGCTATCGTGTAATTTTTCGCGCGTCTTACATCTGCAGCGGGCAAACCCGAGAAAATTCACTTTGCTATCGGCTTTGGATAAATTTATGAAAACTATGTCTTCCTATATCGTCAAACAACTACTGCAGTAATAGCAACTTCAATAGTGTTAAAAGTTAACTGCGTTATACACAGTGAAGTGCCTTGAGACATTTTTTTTCTGTTTGAACTTGATTTCGAAAGCAAACACGTTGTTTCATCTCCACGCAGTAAAAAAATTACAAAAAAACAAAAATCCGACAAAAATGGGTTAAAGAGATATTTATATAAAATTCTGAATTCTGAAATAACAATCAGCCGCCGACAGCAAAGTGTCAAGATAACGAAGAGATAATGAAACCAAAAAAAAAAATTGATTCCTAAAACAGAGAAGCACCACTTTGACATATTTATATACATTAATGACATATTTTTAAACAAATAAACATTTTCACTCAACCAATGATTTATACCGTGTCACCCGTTGGATTACCGAAACAGTTCACTAATCTACGTTCGAATTCCATACGGAGCTACCGATCCACCGAGAAAAACCGTCCTGGCCATTCAATAACCATGATCGCGTATCGTGCCATTGGACGATAATGAAACGCGCGAATTGCGACGGACGGTCGTTAGCTATCAAACAGCGGAATTCAATATATTGTTGAGGCTAACGTACAATTAATTATCGAGCAGCGTATAGTTGGACATGGTGAACGATCATAGAGTGAAGAGGTCGGCACTCATATTGTTTGATCATTAGCCTCGTTAATTATTGCCTCCATGTTACATTCCTCCTCGCCACCTCCCCTTTGTCCCTTGCCCCACCTCGAGAGAACACACCCTGCCAAGGGAGAGCATCTGTCATTGTCGTCGTCAAACGCAACGCCCACCTCCGGTTAACAAGCGTGTGCACGCGGGAAAAACTCGCGGACGTTACGAGCCGGCTGGAAAAACGCTACGTGGAAAACAATAAGCCTGAAAAACAAGAGCGGACGGAACGCATTGTTCGCCCGATGCGTGTGTTAACACCACATCACCTGCGTTCTTCGATCCCTCGCCGTGACTCGGCTACACGGCTAACGTCGTCGGCGACCTATCGAACGAACGATCGGTTGTTATCGAACACTCCTCTGTTCCGCGACAAATTGCAGACCGTGCGCGCCGAGAGTGACGTTTACCAAACGAACGTCGTAAACTAACGAAGAGATCGCGACATGGTTTTTTTCTTTTTTTTTTTTGTGAATCGATAGATTCGTAAGGGATTTAGGCTAGTTTCGGGTGACAGAGGAGAATCATGTTTTCCGTATAGTGGAGTAACGATGTAGCTCAGACGCGACGAAAGAAACTTGAGATACTCTTTGATCAATTATGAAGATCTTAATCCTTGGTCTTTATAACTTTATTTTATGATAATGAATCTAAATCTAATAAAATACTACCATTGTCCTGAAGATTGAAAACTTGCTATAAAACTGCGTTTTTTTCGTGCCACTTTGCTTAACTTTAAATAGCGGGGTTAGGCAAAATGTTCTTCAATTTTTGTCATTCAATTCTAATAATCAAGATTCGACAAAACGGCGAAATAGATCGTACGGCAAGCTTTAAGGAATTGCAAGAGGGAGAATTCAATCTTCAAGATCTAGTCGTGAAAAAATTTCTCAATAGTTTCAGTGATTTTTTTTTCAACAGTATGAAAATTAATTACTACTGTAATATTTATATTTACTATTATAAAAATTATAATTATTAGTATAATTTAAACTAATGAAAAACATCAATCGTCGTCCTTGAAGTGTTAAAATGAGGCTAATTAAATAGTTGTACGATTTTTTTCACAAAGTTACAACCAGTAATTTACGGAAAATGTTGAGACAAACTGCACAGAATACACGTACTATATATGAAAATATAATGTATATTCAAAATACAGTATCTGTTGTAATACTTAACAGATCTCCTTACTTTTTTAATTATTCTAGCAAAAATATAAATTTGTATAAAAATCCACAGTCTAATTACAACAGCAGAATTATAATATCAACAATTTTCGATATATCGAGTATATGAATAATTTTGTAACCGATTGTATGTATACAATACAATTTATAAACGCGATAGTAACGAAAATTTGCATGTGTTTATGATCATATGAGGAGGTGCTATCTTCATCAATACGCTTTTATTTAGAAAGGCGTGGATTAATTTTCACTGGATATTATCAAGTAGAGAGGTGGTAAATTCACATATGAACTCTGGCCATCCTAACTTCAACACGAGGAATTTCAGCGACGTAGAAAGGCTGCTCTAGCCAAACCCCATTCACTTCAGCTCCATATGGTGTTGGCTATGATCCAACGCGATACACCCTGGGTTCCATATAAAAGCTATGTTTCTAACAATAAGTGTGATAGCCTATATCCATATCGAATATAGAGCTTGTGAGAAGACTCTTTATGTCAGAAGAATCGAGTCTCTATCTCCTCGTATCGACCAGAAATGAACCGATAATGCATTCTATGATATCTTGCTGGTCACTTTCTAATAACTAGATTGTTTGTCCAGTTTTATATTTAAGATAATTTTAAAAATTGGAACCTAGATAAAGAATTGATTAGACATTTGTTCAAGCTGAATCCTTTTAATCTAATTGTTTCTATAATTCGTTTGTTTATGCGCAAAGAATGTAAAATATAAAGTAAAAATATAATTTTAAAAATTGGAACCTAGATAAAGAATTGATTAGACATTTGTTCAAGCTGAATCCTTTTAATCTAATTGTTTCTATAATTCGTTTGTTTATGCGCAAAGAATGTAAAATATAAAGTAAAAAA
This sequence comes from Lepidotrigona ventralis hoosana, assembly GCA_002806875.1. NCBI lineage: Eukaryota > Metazoa > Arthropoda > Insecta > Hymenoptera > Apidae > Lepidotrigona > Lepidotrigona ventralis. Next base: position 1,970 of record NIPQ01108709.1, on the reverse strand, counting down.
TAAATTCAGCAATATCGTTAAATTATAGATAATCAATTTTAATTGTCGAATATTAATTACTAGTCATCCATGACCCAACGACACTACATTTGAATACTACGCATAATAACATTTGAATACTACGAATTTAAATTCAGCAATATCGTTAAATTATAGATAATCAATTTTAATTGTCGAATATTAATTACTAGTCATCCATGACCCAACGACACTACATTTGAATACTACGCATAATAACATTTGAATACTACGAATAATAAATCAAAGGTAAAGAAAAAGAAAAAATTGCTTGTTAGACAAAACTTTTAATCGATTCGAAAGACAGGGACCTACGATGGTAAAGAGAAAGATCAAAGAAGGGAAAAGGAAAGGCATGTTCGCTGCAAAAGAAGGCATCTCGCCAGCAAACGAGAAAACACTCTAGTCTGGTGGTTACGACCTCGAGTCCACCGTCGTATCGTCGCACGTCGTAACTGGCTGCATCTAGACGATTCTACACACCTGAACGTCACGTTATCTACATAGACCACATGATCTACACACACCTGTGCTCTAAGTGCAGAAAAAGTTTTAGCTGTTTTTTCCAAAGAATTTTCAGAATTGAGCGAAATGCGATCTGATTAATCATTGGAGACTATAAATATTCATTGATCAATGTATGTAGCAAGTAGTCAAAGATCACGATTAATTTAATTAATCATAGACTGATGAATTACATAAATTAATTTAGAGATCATTATATACTTGGCTAAAGAAATGGAATCTGAATAAAAATTTGACTTGATCTGTTGAACGTTACCTCTTGAATATACCTTTTCATATTGCATCAATTGATGACAGTGAAAGTTAGTAAATCTGCAACGGTGTATATTCAATGATCAGAATACATATTTCATTTCGGACAACTTCGTCTAAATTTGGAGAGGTCCACGAGCAAAAGACGTCATTAGTTGGCACGTAGTTGCGCCACAAGCGCCGTAAACTTTTAACGAGTGACTATGCACTCCTCGAGCGGCCATATTGTCGGTCGATTGAAAAATACCTCTCACCGTTCGCGGCTGGTACCTGTCGAGAAGAAGCACCGAAAATAGCACGTCCAATTGGTTTCATTTAAATCAACTTAAAGAGCAATTATGTACTCCAAGAGCAGCGTGTACTTTCGCTTCCGGACGATGTGTTCATCGACGACGATGGCAGGGAAGTTTCGGGCAAACGACTGCCATAACCAGGTACAATGCGAGGAAATAGCGGGGGTGAGTATCAGTCGACGGTTAATGCGGAACACCATAGTCAAGTGAGCTTAGTTAGGCTTAACTTACATTATACGATGTGTTTAGTTCCGACGGAAATTGTGTGCGCAATTTGCGCGGAACGGAAGAGAAACGGAGTATTTAGGAAGGTAGTAAGTTAGCGAGAAGATTAAGAGCGAGCTGTGGAAAAAAACAAAACGACGCACGATGGTAAAAATTCTGATTCTCACTGAACAAAGATAATGTTTCTCTCGTCGTTTCGAAACTGATTGATGAATACGCATTTGCTACACGAAGCAAATAATTCTATTTTTTTTTTTTACTCATTGATGATCAATCAAGTACTCTAGAACTTACATCTGTTACTATAGTTCGATTATATTGACTGATTATAAATTTGTGAAGTATTGGCAAAAGTGTATTAAATATAATGAATATTATTTTGAATAAATAGGTATGTTAACATTTGGAGGACAAATATAATTATTTGATCCTTCAGAGACGATGTCAGTGCACAGTATCGATTTCTATGCAATCTCTATAAAAAGTTAATTTCATAATTATTAAACTAAATCATTTAAAGTGCCATTTAAAATTTTAAGAATTCATGAAACAACTTATTGTTATGAAATATTTAATCGTATGAAATTATAGATATGAAATGTAGGTGAAATATAAGAAAATTATCAAAATTGTCAAGTTTCATCTCTAAAAAGAAAA
>NIPQ01108665.1:0-15666 GCA_002806875.1 Lepidotrigona ventralis hoosana | reverse complement strand
GTTCGTGTATATAAAGTTTGCAAAAAAAAAAAAAAAGAAAAAAAGAAAAACGAAAATCCAAGACGCGGTTTAATTGCTCCTCTTTATGAAAGCAATTAGTTCTCAGTAACGTTCAATGTTCGATCTTTGATGAGGCATGCTAGACTTCCGTGGATTAAATGACAAGGTTGCAAGACGTTGCAACGTATATCGGAGATGATAATCTTTCGCACGGGCTATTGGCTGTTCGATTTCATATTCATAGAAGCAGGCCACGATCATTTCAGATTAATGGAATGCGATACGAATGTATGTATGTATACCAGTGGAATACTCCATGTAGATTGTTTTAGATTTATGGAACTATGGGTATGAGGCAACTGTAGACTTGTAGAATTCGGCATGAATCACGTCAGGACTAAAACGCTACAAATGGTATTGCATTGTATCTAGGGTCAAGGGGTATAAATCAGATCATTTCAAACGTAACGGTTTCCAGCTCACAACCAAGAAAAAATTGAAGTCTGGTCATTTCTACGATCAAAGAGTATGATTTAAATCGCTTCAGGGTTAAAGATTTAGATTACTCTAGGGGGAGGGGGCAAGGAACTCAAGTTAGATTAAGAAGGAAGATTAAGAAACGCAAGTTAGATTACTCCATGAATTAAGGAACACGAGTGGAATTATTCCAGAACCAAAGAATCGATCTTGTCACTCATTCAGAGATATAAACGGCATATATATCTCTCGATTCTAGAGTAACTCGATCATTTTCTTAAGATACTTCAATCTAGGTCTCTCGATTGCCAAGTAGAATTTTTTCTTATATTATTTTTATATTGGAATTTTTTAATTTTTGTATATATACATTCACTTCACGAATGATCGAGATACTTTGAACTTGAAAATTTTTCAAGAATATACTTACTCGAATCTGAAACACTCCGCGTCAAATTCTATAATTTCGAAATCTCTTAACTCCTCCGAACTCCTCTCTCAAGTACCGAACTGTAACAATTCGTTGTGCGTATTCGTAACTGTATCGCAATGTGTTCAACACCAGTTCGAAGCCATTTATATCGTTGCCTATATCCCCGTATCTCTATTAGTCTTCGTGTTTCTTTCTCTTCTTTTTCATCGGCTGCCTTCAATATTGCTCGTTAAGCGGCGATACGTGTCAGAACGTTTGATCACGTATCTTATTATAGTAGTGTCAGTGTGGATCTCGAGCGATACACACATGGCGAACGATAGTAATAATAGCCGAGACGATGCAATAGACTTCGGCGTGCGTTTGCGCGTAAGTAAGAAGCGGCGGTGAAAGATTTTTCGTGAAAAAAGAAAAAAAAAACATACGAACGACGTATGCACGCATGGCTTACACGTGGATTCGCTTTTAATAATCATCTGCGATTTCTTGCCTCCCTCCCCCGGTGACGTAATTATAATGTTTTTGGCTCGTTACGCGCTCATTCGAACCCGTTCTCGCTCTCGTTTTGTTTCCTTCTGCTTTGCTTCTTGCACGCGAGACAATGCTTCGGTTGTCATTTAACGAACCACGTGTAGCAGTATGCGTAACTGTTTGCGACTGTTGAGTCATGTCAACGTTAATCACGCCACTGACACTACATTGAATCAGATTGAAATTAGAAAAAAAACGTCACGAGAGATTTTTAATATACGCANTTTTTTTTTTTTTTTTTTTTTTTTTTTTTTTTTTTTTTTTTTTTTTTTTTTAATTTTGTGGTTCACAGTGTGTAGTATTAGTGGAAGAAATCGTGCCTGTCAGATTTTTCTCGGCGATATCGAGACGCGCAATTATGCTCGACTAAATAGGGAATCGTTACGCAGAGGAAGCGATTACAGTTTCTCCGTGCTATAATTCAGTCCTGATTTCAACCGTTCTCTTCTGTTTTACACGCGCACAATTATTATCCTACAGTTTTGTTTTTTTTTTTTCAAAATTTCAAGTTTGCGGTTTTAGTTTCAACAAAAGTAAATTCAACGAACCTTGTCTTTCTTTCACACCTGTCTTCTATTTAAAAAGATAATTGTATTCATTAAACGAAATGATCAAAGACATCGCCAATTCTTAAATCTTAATAATACATACAATTTTATTCTACGGTTTTTCAAACTTTCAGTTTTACGGTTTTAGTATCACAAAATTCTTTAACGAAAGTAAATTCAAGGAATCTTTCTTATTTTTGATTGAAGAAAATTCATTAATCAAAACGATCGAATACATCGCCAATTCTCAAATGTTAATAATACGTATAATTTTCATAATCAATGGAATATATAATAATTATTATCATAAACAAATTTTATTTATTTGACAATCATTCAACAACTCATCTTCGAAACAAAAAGGTAGGATGCAAATTTCAAAATTTCGTAACATAGGTAAACCGATCACGCGTAGATAAATTACACGGAAACGTTCTCGGAATTTGTCGAAACTGTGCGTTTAACCTGGTTAATTACTAGGATGCTCGGCAACGATCGATCGGTACTGACTTTAATAGAATTAAACGGGAGGAGCAGGAGAGAGAGAGAGAGAGAGAGTTCCATGTTGATTTTAACGAAATCTCACGACGCGGTTTGTGCACGAGACTCTGACTAACGTTTTCGTAGTCGAAACTTCGACACCCGGTCCTCCGGTCGCTTCCGTCGGTTTATCGAGTTCGAAACTGCTCGACCGTCCAATCGGTTCGGCCATCGCGCAAAGTCTGTCTCCAGAGACTCTGGCTGTCCTTAGCTTCGTCTAAATTAGTCGATAAACCCCCGGTTTAAAGTTCTGCAACTTCCGAGCAGGGTAGTTTCACCCTCCTTCTCTCTCTCTCTCTCTCTCTCTCTGTTCCCCGGTCCTGCTTCGGTTCAGCTCGCGAGGTCAGCTTGCGAATGTACTCCCCCGCAGCGTGGGAGAAAAAGTGAAATAAAGGGCACGCGGAACGGAATGGGGGATGGATTGATCGGCCACGATGGGAATTAAAACGCGTGGAATGCTCGTGATTCGAATTAATCGTGCAGGACAATGGCTTGTTCGCAGCTCCGTCAAAGTGACCATAAGCGAATTGAAATTATTCGAATTGGTTCTTCCTTTCATCTGCCGGCCGTCCCTTTGTAACCGGTAACAAGGACGCTGGATTCTTCTCCTTTTTTCTCTCTCTCTCTTCCTCTCTCTTTTCGGCGCCCGTTTTTAGGATATTAAATTAGAATAGTTGCTCTTTTTAGCGATATCGTTTGACCTTTCCATTTTAAAATTGTTTGAGAGTAAGTTTGCCTGCAAATTTTCTTACTATATGATATATCATGTATGAAGGATTTATATGATATATATGATATATATATATATCATATATATATATATTATATATATATATATATATAATATATATATATATATATATATATATATATATATATATATATATGACATGTATGAAGGTTAAATAACAGGCTGCAAATTTCTGATTTAAATGAAGATCTAGTTCATTCTTTAAATGTGTGACAAGTTTACTTTAGATATATTTTATTTCTATATTTTTATCTTTCCGTAAATTCAATGAAAGAGTACAAGTCAGAATCGTTCGTTTACAGAGAAGCATTTGTAATATTTAAACTTAAAGACCGATGTAAAATCAAGTTTGTCAGAGATTTTCATACCTTTATCTCTTCAAATTCATAAGTCTCTAGCGGGTGGATTACAAGTCAGAATCGTTCATTTACAGAGAAGCATTTATAATATTTGAATTTGAAGATCGATTCTTATGAAATCAAGTTTGTTAGATTTTGGTTCGTGAAAGTTGATAGATAACGCTAATTGTATTTCGTGGATATATTTCTGTTTTTTCTCAAAAATCACGACCTATATTATCTAGACCGAAGCTCCACTTGTCCGTCAAATGTAGAAACATCTTTGGTCTAGTTTCACTCTTCAAGTCTTACGATATTGCTTGATACTGTCGTATCGTTCGTCGTAACGCGTATTCCAAGTAATCTCGTTTCTTTCGTGTCGCGAGAGCTGTCGCGAATTTCGTCGTTATCGCGGCGATGCGTTCATTGGAAATCGCCGGATCGCGTTTCCTCGTGCTTCCTGAAGATAAATCACAGCGTGTGTTAATGCAGCTGTAAGGAGTGCGTACGTACGTATGTATGTATGTATGTATGTACGTACACGTAAGATACGAGCAGACGAGGATCGATCCGATCGAACGAGGGCATCGTGTTTCATTAATCGGTCGTTAGTCAACAACTACGAGTATAAATCTCGCGTACAGTAGCGCGGAGCGTGGTCTCGAGCACGCGTAACTATAGATAACGCGCGTTATCAGCGCCTGCTTTTTTTTCTTTTGCGGATAGGATCGCCTTTTTCCTCGGTCGCCATTGGTTCGGACCAGTGACTCATTCGAGCAATAATAGGAATGGGATCGAGTCCAATATTGTACTTGCCAATTTCAATCAGAAGTAAAAATTCATTCATCTCAACATATAATGCACTCGTTTCATAAAAGCTAATTTTCGAACTATGAGCGATTTTTCGTTTCTTTATCCATACTCAATGTTTCTTTTATCATATACTTTAATCAGTCTATATACATTGTCTCACCATTTGTTTCAATGTCGTCATTAACTTGTCTATTTGATTAGCATCTCAACAATTGTAGCAATTTTTGATATTTCTCACTCACTTCAATGTCTTGTCCTCCATTCCAAATAGGTATCTAATTCTTTGATCTTTCTGATTCTTTTGCTCCATAACTCCTTTGATTGCTCTACGTTTACTACGCAATGATTTCGTCATTTTGTTTTTGTATGTTTAAACTGTTTTCATTTAAAGTTTCCGTTCTTTCAAATGTTGTCACGTTGCTCAGAAATCTGCGACAAGTGTTACTTAACAGGAAACTAGAATTATCTAAATTCAAGTATACTTCATAAATTTTCAAACTTGATTTCCTCGAATTTTTTCCCCACTATTATAATTATACTCTGTGTAATAAATAGTTCGATACTCGAAGGAGATGCCCAAAGATATCGAACATAAAAATGATATTGTAAACGCCTGTATTCGTAAGTTTCACGATACGTATGTTTCTTCTCTCTTAGTTAGTAGGTATGATTAAAGATAGTTACAAAGCGTTCAGATCCAACGACTTGAAGATTCGAACCTTCACTCGATCCCGTCCTCTAATAATAACGCTCTTCTACACGCTCGACTTGCTACATGCTACGCATCTTGTCTCTTCCCTCCTCTTGTACGTCTCGTTTCGTCTCGTTACTTTCTCCAATCGGCTCGTCTTCGTTTCGTTCTACCCTTCTGTTGCTATCTCTCGTCGCGTCTTTTGCGCTGTAGCAATCTGAGTGGGTCAGCCGGATAAAGAAACCTCGATGGTTTGTCGTCGACAACTACGACAACGATGACAAGAAGGAGACACGAAGAGCAGGAGGAGGAAGAGGAGGAGGAGAGGGTGAACGACGACGAACTTCCACGTTGGCAAATGGTCATTGAGTCAATTACGCGGATAAAGTGCACCATTGTGCGGCGTAGCGGCGATTTTTCTAACCCCGTTCGCCGTCAGCGACGTTTACACGGTTAGGCGGATAACGCCGCGCGTTTAATCACGCGTGCCTTCGCATCCAACGAGATATCTCGCTCGATGCGAGATGTTCGCTGCACGCTTCGCTACCATATTCATAATTTATGTGTTCGGAGAGGAATGCCGGAGATGTTCTAATTAGGTATCCGTGTCGTTTGATGCTTTCGCGATAATTTGAAATATAATAGTATATATGTAATATGTAATATATACACGGTGTCCCAGTATAGGCCGTGATACGAAGAAACAAGCGAAAATAAAAGATACAATTTTTTTGTAAGTTTGATTTTAAAAATTTCGTGACGTCTCAGTGCTAACGAGTTCTTTTTCTCAAATATTTTCTAACGTTCAGACGGATTTTAATGTACAAAGATTTGTACAAACGTTCAAACATTTAATGTTGGAACGTAGAAAGTAAAAGAGATTTCGGGGACGAGAATTGAGAGTATCTCGTTGTTATAAAATAGATAGATAGATACACACAGCTCTCATTCGGTTGGAAAAATGAGAAAAATAATAGTATTTCATTTTTACAAGGACGAACATTTTTTCTTTTTTCCATTCCAACAGAATAAAAATATCTCGTTTCCCTTATCGTAGCAGATTATTGTTAGATTTCTTTTGCAGATTTCTTTGCTTTAAATATAATCCGAATTTCATAAAAAACATTAACTTTAACCAGATCCCTGCTAAAAGCCCGCTCTGTTCGGGAAATATCGCGTCAATTCGTGTTAATGCCGGCAATTATCCGTCTCGTGCGGCGTGACAGTGAATTTCCCACTCGTCATGCGTTTATGAATTTATATCGAAACGAAAGAGGCTCGGTCACGCCGAGTTTAATGGCACACATTATGCAAATTAAAGTCCAACGATTCGTGAAACTTCCATCAGACTCTGTCTGACTGTGAGTATCTCGATGTGGGTCACGTTATCGTCCCGCCGTATTTTTTTACTTCTTTTTGTTTTTTTTTTGTTTTTTTTTTTTCATTACCGTGGGACACTTCTACCCGTTGAAAAAATTAAATTACGATCACGCACATCCCCCATTGTGTTTTCGCCTTCCTCTTTGTTTCTCTTACGCTTGGAATCGCAGTATTACGAAGGTAATGGACGGGTTAACATCGCGAGGCACGTGACCAGACAAAAGTTAACGATAGGTTTGAACCCGGTGAGCACGTTTTTCACCCCTTCCTCGCCTCCTTTCCGACCACCGTGACCCTACGACCGCCCCGGATGTGCGTGCAGGCCAATTTCATCGGAACCATTTCCCTTCTTTCCTCGTTTAATAGGGGCATAATAAGCGGGGAACTCGTGGAAAATCACTCATCGATCGTGGAATGAGGGTCGATTGAAACCGAAATTAAGTCGGCGAATATTTGCGAAGAATGTAATGCCTATTGAATTTTAGTGAAAGTGGTATAGTCGTGCAGTAGGTGACCCAGTTGCCAGTGATGTGACGAAACACACATTTTGCGCGTAGAAATTTCGACAGTGTTTTATAATAAGATTTTGTAACGACGAGGGTTTCAATTTCATTGTCGAATTTCGGATAACTGCATTAATAATAACGGAATAATCTGACCGTCCGTTCCGTAAAATTTAAAATTTGTTAAATATTTACTGTTCTGTGTCGAAAGTTTTAAGAATTTTCTTTAATATTAATATTATATATTGCAATTGTGGCTAAGATAGTTGTCCAAGATCAATATTTTTAATCCGAGCGCTTTCCACATATTGAAGAGTACATTGGATTAAAAATGTTTTTTAAATGTTCAGAGTCCTAAATCGACGTAAATACGTATTACAATTTCTCAGAATTGCTACGAAATTCTCGCAGTTGCGTATTTCACTTTTGACGAATTTGGGTATTCCATATTTCTATTAAAAAAAAAAAAAAAAAAAAAACGTATTTAAATCCATCGAAGAGGATTTATGAAACGCTTGTTGAACAGGCGGAAGGAAGGTGATGAGCGATGAAGAAACGAGCAAGGAGGGGAAATAGCGATGGACGCGTGTTTATTCGAATTCGATTTGGCCGACGTCAAAGGAGCGCGTAGATTATGCGCGAGACACGCGAGTATATCGCGTGCACCGGTCACGTAGCCTCTCATCAGCTAAGTGCACTTTCATCGCGGCCTCGCGGATAATCGGCGTACGATTTGTTTTAGCAAATGAAACGGAAACGCGCCTCGCGTCGAAGTCGTTTAATTTCGATGGTATTTACTCGCGCCGCGAGCCGATATTTCACCGCGCCGCCATTGCCACTGCCGCCGCTGATACATCTCGCCAGCTATCGCTCCGCGCGTTCTCTCGATTCTCTCCCGGCGTGGTAATCAAACTAACCCCCCCACCTTCTGTTTGGAATAAATGAGTAAACGAGTAAAAACGAGAGCACGAGAAAGGACGGACGACCGATGTTTGAATTGCTTGTTTGATCTTCTAATTAATCCTCTAATTAATAGAAGTAGTTGTAATTTATCGCGCCGATAGATCGAATAGATCGCCGATATATTCGATAAAGGATGGTGTAGTATGATATTCAACGAGATAATCGAATTTATCCGTTTGTTTGAAATCAAGCGAGAGTGCAAGAGTGGACGAGTGATCGTAGCGGTATTAATTATTTAATCTTTCAATTAACGCTATAACTGATGGAAGTATATCAGTTGTCGCATGATCGAATGGACTGTTAATACACATTGAGAATCCTTCCGTTTCAAATAAGCGAGAATGCAAGGTGAACAAATGGTTGAATTGATTATTTGTTATTATTGTCCAATGGAGGTGCGTGACGTATAATAAAGTAATCAAATTTCTCTCGTTTGGAACACGTAAAAAAGCGAGTAAAAAAAAAAAAAGAAAGAAAACATGAATATTTGAAACGTCTAGTTAATTTTCCAATTAATGCTCTAATTAATAGAAGCAGTTATAATTTATTGTACAATCGGACGGACTGTTAATATCCAATGAGGATGCGTGATATTTAACGAGGTAATCAAACTACCCTTCCGTTCAAAATGAATGAAAATAATTAAAGAGACAAGAGAAAATAAGGAATGGCATGAATTGAATTGCTTATTTAATGTTCCAATTAATCTTCTAATTAATGAAAGTAGTTATAACTTATCGTGTTGTCGAATGGTCTGTTAATGTCTTACGAGGGTGCGTGATGTGTAACGTAATCGCGGACATAAAAGAAGGACGATTAACTTTAATGAATTCTTAGTGAATGAGTTTCGTGGCTCGAGACTATTTGAACACGTAATAAGAGGAAGTACAATCTAATACTCACACTCTAATTTAATCCTTAATAGAGATACGTATTTACGTATTAATTTGAAAATAATCTTGACAAATTTCACTGTCGATGATGACTTGCCAATCACAGTCGAAAGTGATAGTTGTGTCAAATTTTATTTCCACTGTTCAACGATACTCTGTAATCACTCTGAACTTCAGTTCTCAGACTGAAAGTTCTCAATAATCTGAAAGACATAATTCATTCGGTACGCATACAGTGCATGCATACACGTGTGTGACTTGACGAAACGACATCGAAGAGGAATCGATCGAGAAATTACAGTAGGCGGAATCGCGAGACGAGGAAGGCGGCAAGGATCGGGGTCGACGATAATTAGACTCTGCCTCCTCCCCCCTCCCCCTCTGCCCTCCCTCTCCCCTTTGGAAGATTCATCGATCTTTAGCGGGGCGGGGGTGGCGACGCACGCGGCGTGGCATCAGGTTAGCAACGAGGGTGGCCGACTAATGAATTCTTAGTGTCCGTGCCTCGCTTTCGAGCATTCCCGGACACGCGAGCACGTCGCCGTCCCGTGCGCTTCGCGGGGGTTAATTTAATACAGGTAGATTGCCCGCAGGTATCCACCCTAACTTTCTCCGTCTCCGCCCTCGGCCGACCGTATCGTCGCGCCACCCTCCGCGTAATATACCGTCGCCACCCTTAGTTTTCTCGTCGGGAAGCATTGTACGCCGCAGAAACTAACAGAGAACGAGAGAAATGGAATTAGAGAGAGAGAGAGAGAGAGAGAAAGTTATACCGCATCAGTGAGCGTCACGGTAATGGGAACGGGGAAAGGATCGTTGAAATAATACGTCACGTTTAACCGAGATACATCTTGGCAACCCACGTATTTACACTACCCCCTCGAAAGTATCTCTAGAACCTTCTTTTTCCTTCTTTTCTCACTGTCTTGACGGTGAGTGTAATCAAATGACTGGATTGCAACGCAAGTTTTACATTAATTAAAAAATTCTCAAGTCCAAGATCATGTCATAAACATATGTGAATGTACTTTTTCATGAGCCACGCGATGGAATGGAAACGAATACGTGTTTCTTAAAAAATTGCCGATAACTTTTGAAAAGATAGTTCTTCCATTCGATAAGTTTCTTTAACTAGTTGAAGTTACGTCTGGATTTTACATTATCGCTAATAGAGAAGACGTTTAGGTAGCCTGGTTGTCACGAAACATCCTGTATATGAGAAGTCGAAGGGATCGAAAGAATCGAAAGCAGAATATTTAGTAGTGGAAATAAACTTCTCTTCGTTTATTCAATCGTGTTTATAGAAGTTCACGCAATGATCCTCGGTTGATCAGTGACGAAAATGACGGAAGATATCAGAATCTGAGAAAGACGAGTTTAATATTTGAATTAAATCGCAGGGAGAAGGTACGATGAGATACTTTTGTTGACTTTCGGTTACCTCAATAACATTGTACGAACAAACAGGGGAATTTTAATTCAACGGAATTGAAGATGAAAGAGAAATATCATCGAAATGGAACGAAACTGAATAACGTGGAAGATGTGGATTCTTAAAAAATAACTACGTTTCGTACGTAGAGTTGAATGTGAAAAATTCTACGTCTACAAAGAAAACACGGAAATTAATTTAAACAGCGATATCTAGAACCGCGGGTATTATTCAGGCTTTGTTACTACGAGTCGATCAAAATGTCCGGATGGTGTGTACTCACCTCTTGCGTCGATCGAGAGAAAGAGGATGCATCTTTCTTTTCTGAACGAGAGGATTGCTGGAGGGTCGATGTTTTCTAGTGGCTCGAAGAGCACGCTGTTTTCATTTTCTTTGCTATTCTCCTGCTTTCCGGTTTCTTGAGCTTACTTGTGGGAAGAACACGGTTGATGATGGTCGACGAGATGTAAGGCGTGGATTTAGACTATGTAATGTATATATATAAGCAAGCACTTCACGGTTGAAATTTCTCTTAGATATATAAGAAAAATTTTAACCGTGCTTTATGCTTGCTTTGTGATCAGTAGTTCTCGAACAGTGTTGTTGCGGATGAAATTTGAAGTCTAGAATTACAAGCCACTGGTAGTAAAAGGCGATCATCGAAACTCTCCTCTGCGTAATAGAAACAAGTTTTGTAATAATACGAGAACTTCTAGTGGAATTACAAGTCAGCTGACTGTGCAGGACAGACGTACGACATGAAACTTGTACTTTCTCAATTCGCTAAAATTATTAGAGAGCTGAGTTACGGCTGCAAGTTCATTCTGTTATTTCCATGAAGTATATTGGAACAAGTGTGCATACATAGTTTTCAATTCAAACGTCTTGTCAGTAATTTAAAAAACGTTTGTTATATATTACAAACGATATTTACGAGTTTGGCGAAATAACGTCAAATCCCGTCATTTTTAATGAGTTTCTAAAGTTGTAATATAATTATAATAAATCTTATAATAAATCTTAAAAGTTAGAAAGATCATTTGCTCGTCTCGAGAAGGCCTTGCCCTGACGACGAATCTCTTCGTTTCCCGATACAAAATTCTTTTCGGGCAACGAGTAAATTTATTAAAAAGTTAGAATCAGCAAGGTTGAAACAGAATAATTTCATCTTACAGTCGGCTTTTTTTTTTTTAAATTAAACTTATTAAACTATCCTGTCCCGCCACTTTCTGCTTTTCGATACCGATCGTCGCTGGAACGTCAAACGTGTTGATCGACAACGCGTCGCGGAATTTTCGCATCGAGTGCCGCGATTCACGAGCAGCCTTAGCGAGATTGTCTCGTCGAGAGACGTGGGGGAAAGAAGCTGTGACTTAGCTACGGCCGGAGTCAAACGGAATTGGTAATTCGACTTTAAATCCCTGCTCACGGTATCTTCTCTTCGGCGGCGGAGCCTCGTCTCGCCCCGTCCGAGACGAGAATCGAGGCGTTGAGAATCTCGTTAGATCGATCGCCGTAGTGCCACGTCCAATTATCGTAATTCTCTTATCTGGCTCGGTTCTCAAACGTAGAAACTCGGAAAATGGTCTTTGAATAAATCAGACCTGGGTAGACGACAAACTTCTCGATATCCCGACGACTTCGTGATCGCGTGTACAGATTCCTCCCCCGGCGGCGACGCGGGGGTGGGGGGAAGGGGGGGACACGGTGAATTGGCATAAACTTCGGTCTGATTGTCTGTGACGAACTCGTCGGACTCGACTTTATGGGATTGTAATGCGTATCTAGTTTTACTGCCGTAATTCTCGATGTTCCCGGCGACTTCAGAATTCCTCCCGCCTCTCTTTCGTTGGCGACGCGTCACGAAACTCGTTACTGGCGAGCTTCCCGGAAGATTCCTCCGTGCACCGATGTTTTTGGTACTTGGAATCTTCAATGAGGTTCCGCGGAATCGTTGCTTCCCCACAGGCCGACTGCCTCTGGGTGTCTGCCATTGGTTTGTTGATTGTCCTGCAATCAGAACGAACCGGGTATCTTATTTTGCGGCTGGATATCACGGCTTGGATCTTTTATTTTATGGGCGACGTCTGAAGTCGCGCGCGTGTTCTTCGCGTTGCAGTTTATTTACTCGGGGGGCTCGGAGAAACAAATGGCAATGAACTATTCTGGGAATAGTTAACTCGGTAAATGTTTAAACTTGCTGCGTGATTATAATTCGGATGAGAAGCTTTGAAAAGTAAAATGGATGTTTCGGAGAATGTTAATTTATTTAATATTTGCATATTTGCCATAAATTGCCAGCAAATTACACGCTCTTGCGATATGCGTATCAGCAAAATTAACTCAGTCTATCACAGAACATTCGTCATCTCCAATTTCCCAATGAAGATCACTCGTTTGAATTGTCAGATGATTCTCAAGACCCCAAATCAAGCATCCGAAACGCTATCAAACCCGAGTCACACGAAACGAACAGAATCCCCGGCGAGCAACCCTCTTCAGAGAAGAACGCTCTGAAACCACGTATCCATTGAGCCACGTCTGCTCAAGATAATTTCTGTGGTTTGTACGCGTTCTGAATCCGGATGAAAAGGCAGCGTCGGAACGCACGAGCGCCGCGAATGATGAAAGGGGGGTTGACGCCGGCCGATACAACGATATCGGGGATGGTGCAGAGGACAGATACAGAGGATGGACGGGGTTTGTACAGCAACGTGATCCACCCTTGCATTCGTCCATCGCGTCCGTACTAATCTGTGGTCCAGTCGTAAACCGTTTAATTCCGTTTCGTGATAAACTGCGGCCGCCGTTTATTGCTCGACCGGTTACCACCCCCTGGGCTCAACACCGGGACGCGACGACGGCTCGTTGCATCGACGTTACGCGACGATTTCGCGCGGCCAAACGTAATTAATAGATGTTATTCATTCGCTTGGCAGAAGATGAAAGAGAGACGAGAAAGAGAGAGAGAGAGAGAGGAGAAGAAGAAGAGGAGACTGGATAATTCTACGTTTATTTAGAAGTAAAAAGTGCGTCAGAAACACGGGATGCAGTGTGAAGAATCGCGAACACAATTAATAGATATTATTTATTTGCGTAGTAGATAATGATATATAAACATGTAGAATTGGGAAGGTGGTAAATGAGTTAGTTTATACATTCAGAAACACAAGATGGAATATAAAAGTTCGCAGTGATTCCGCACGACCAAATTTAATTAACAAATATTATTTACTCGCATGGCAGAAGATGAAACAGACGAGAGAGAAGGGAAGAGAGTGGACACGAAGAATTGGAGATATTGGAAGGGTCCGTGTATTCAGGCAGGAAAGGGTGCGACAGGCAGCGACCATTCCTACGAGACGGAGTATGAAAGGTCGCGAGAGCTTGCGGCGCGTCTCTTAATCCGATTTGCGTTTCACGGTGACTGAAAGAGATTTTCCCCTTTTCTCGATGAAACGTCGGGAGGGGCGGTAATGACGGGAACGGTGGTCGCATCGAAAGGCGAGGGTCCGTGGTACGCGCGAGATGTATTTAATTGCGCCTTATCAACGCCGCTGACCGAGCCGCGTTTATCGCGATCGGGCTGCCCTTTCATTCTCAAAGGGTGATTCTCCTTGTGCCTACGCTTTATACGAACGTCGAAGTACATACATACGTACAGGTACATAACTATGTATATTCTTGTTGATACGAAGGATCACGTGCGAACTTTCTTAAAAAAATATAATATATAGTCAATAGTCTGTTTCAACAAATGTCCGCTGTTCGATTATGGTTCCAGAACTTTCTTTAAAAAGAGGGATAGACAGCAATGCTCGAGAAGAGTAGAAATTTGAAACTGTTCTTTGCATTCGTAGATCTGAATTGAATCTGAATTACCAAATTCAATCTTATGCNAAAAAAAAAAAAAAAGAAAAAAATCTTAAAAACGTATAATTTATATTTCCTCGCGACGAACGCAGTCGTCGAATTGAAAACGACGAGGTCGTCGAAAACGAGTGCTAAAGAGACCAAGGACGGTGGTTTAGTTCGAAAGCGGCGAGTCCGGCGGGTAAATTGGATAGCTGCGATTGAAATCGCGGAAACGTGGGTGGAAAAGGAACCAAAGGCACTAAAATCCGGCGAACGGCCACTCTCCTTTCTAGATTTACGCCTCGATATTCCGCGTTAGGTATCGCCGCTGCTGGGACATCCATCAATTTAATTGGTCACTGTTACTCTTCCGCCGACGATGGACTATAAACCGTGGGTGGATTGCTAACGAGACAGCGGCAGCTCTCGGGGTAGTTCGGTTCTCCCCGTGCCACGGCCCCCGCGATTGCATATATATTGCATATCCCGAGCGAGCGCCGAGGCTAGCCGGGCTACTGTTAATCAGTTTAGAGTTTATGTCCGTCCATAAACCCTGCTCTGCCGCTCTCGCTCCCGCTCCCCCTTCCTCTCTCTCCTCCCCTCTTGTCTAGCTGTCATTAATAAAACCTGCGTTGATAACTCGAAAAGTCGCAAGATACACCGGCTGGGTAGCCACGTTGTTCGTCGTTCGTCGACTTTTCCCCTCTCTCCACCCTCCTCCCCGTCGAGCTCTTTGTGTTGGTCCGCGCGCAACTCGCGCCATCGCGTTGCAGGCCCGAACTAAAAGCGAAACTCGTTATACGCGCGGCCAAGAGCAGAAGGATTTACTGCCGAGATTCGCATCGTTCCGTGGAATATAGCAGCTTTTTCATTTTCATGTCGCCGCTTTTAATCCACCGTCCTGGATAATTAGCGGCCGCGTCGATGGCCCCCGCCATCGCGACGTTTCCCCTCTTGCTACCAAGTCCAGGAAACTTTCCGGTCCACCCTCTTGCCGCTTCTTTCTCCGTTGGCCGGACGAACAGCAACCCTGTTTGCGCAACGGCCCGATTATGTATTCGAAAGGAAAGTTGTTCCTACGCAATGCGAGCATCCGAGTGGCGCAACTCCTCGACGGGGTTGAGGGTGCTTCGATCATTGGGGTTTCGCGGCGGGTTGTTACCTTTCTGTGACGTTCTTGCGTTTTCTCTACCATTTTTTTTTCTTTTTTCTGGTCTTTGGGTGTTTGTTACTTTAGGGATTTTTAGTTACGAAAGGATTTTTGTACACTTTTGTGTAGGTGTGACAAGTGAATCGAGCTGACGTTACTATCTTCTTAAGTGATATAATGTGTAATGTCTTATCGTATAAATATATTAGTAGGGAGGTATCGTAATCTTTAAATAAACTATCAATTTTAGATCTTTGAGCCGACAAAAGTGTGTATTCGATTGCTAATTATTCGGTTTGTTCGCAACAGCGACCGGGTACTTTCGATGGTTACTCTCACCAGAGATCGGCAAGCAATGTTAAAAATTT
>NIPQ01108649.1:0-15768 GCA_002806875.1 Lepidotrigona ventralis hoosana | reverse complement strand
TTTTGAAATTTCTTCGTTAATACCGACTATAATTATATCGCTCGCTGCCAAAAATACTCTCGTCGAAAATGAAAATACAAAAACAATTAATAACTTGGCTTCTTGCCTTGCGATCATTTTTTTTTTTTTCTATTTTTGAGGTATTTTTGAACCTACTGGTGAAATTCTAACAATTCTGTATTTCACGTGCAAACCACTGAAACATTATGTATAATTTTCACTGATTAACGCCCAATTC
Source organism: Lepidotrigona ventralis hoosana (assembly GCA_002806875.1). NCBI lineage: Eukaryota > Metazoa > Arthropoda > Insecta > Hymenoptera > Apidae > Lepidotrigona > Lepidotrigona ventralis. The sequence goes on along the minus strand of NIPQ01108649.1, from coordinate 15,530 downwards.
AAAACGAAGTTGAATTTAAAATTTAAACTGAAATTTCACAGTTTCACGTCAGCTTGCTTTTTCTCTTTCACAAGTCGAAACTATAACACGTACCCGATATTAAAAGACGACGCGAAAGGCTCTCGTCTCGTTAACACGGGGCAGCATTTCACGTGAAACTATATTTGAACACGTTTCATCATCCAGTGTTAAATAACCCTCGCTCGTGCGTGAATATAGAACCTCGTGCCTGATGCAGCGTACTTTTTGCATTAAAAAAAAAAGAAAAACAAACTGTTGAATGTTGACCGGTATCTAATTAAGAAATGTACACACTAAAGAGATGAGAACGCCGGTGTGCTTAGATCGGCGTAATGTATAATAGTTTGCTCTCTACATTGAATGGCGAGTAGTAGTAAATCAAACAGCATATCATCTCTCTCTCTCTCTCTCTCTCTCTCTCTCTCGCTGCGTCAACGGTCAATCTCAATATTTGGAAATATAATGCGATGCGCGAAGCATTTGTGCTGTTTAAATCAGATGGTACATACGCGTGTTATCTTGGAACATGTTGCGTGCATATCGCGTGACATTGCACGCATGCTAACACCGCTGCTAACTCTATTTAACTTGGGCAGATTAACGTGAGAAACTACGACAGGCGTGCGTATCCCGAAAATTCACTGCACATGAATTCGCGAATGAATTGCAAAGATATGTGTGTACGGCGCTTTACTTCAGAAAAAAAGTGGATTTCACTCGTACCGAATGTAGAACTCCAATTTTACATGCAAATGATTGTAATTAGAAATATGAATATTTCCGTTTGCCCTAGAAAGGAAATTTTTCTTTTTCCATTCAGGATGGAAAATTCAAATTTTACTACGAATGATCGTAAATTAATTATTAAAATGTACATTTTAATCGAACACGTCATTTCATCCTCAAAAGAAAGATTATTCTTATTTTCTAGAAATAAATTCGAGGGAGAACGCTGTTAGAACATGCATGATAATGAGTTATTTGCTTGTTTTGTGATATTTTTCCCAGAGAATATCTCCCCTTGCATGTTTGGTGAAATTATAAGAGGATTATTCATTTCGAATTGCACGAATAAAGAAATGCTGGATTTACACGGATGCAACCAATAACGTTCGGATTAATGCTTGAATTTAGACGATCGTGAACATTATACTGCATTTTCAGTCAGCAGCTCTTGGGATTTTACGTTTTAAAATGCAATAAACTCACATTTTAGCCAATATCCTTGACACCTTAATATATCTATATAATATGTAACGTATTTCGTCTAATATTTCTATTAGAATTCGTTGAAAAATTTATATACTTTTGAATAATTAGTCGGAATAATTACATTTCATTCGATTTCAAATTGCAATTAAATTAACGAAGAGGAGCAAGAAGCTCATTTGTTTTTCTCTCTTTAATTCACGCGACTTCATGATTAATTAGTTCTCCACATTCAGAATATTAACGCGTTAAACGAAACGCTTGAACCGAAATCGAATTACAAATGGCAGAGTTAAGTCAAATATCAGCGAAACGTTCACACGCCGGAGCATCGCTCAGGTGGGAAATCCCTATTTCTGTATTTTCACGTAGAATTCGACACGTAGAACGCGTTATCATCGTTGGACGATAAAGCGGAAAGAGGGAACGTTTCTTACGTTATTTTCTCGTCAGCTTGTTTTTTTAAAATAAGTCGTTCGCAAACGCTCTGACGCGAAAATAGCGTATTACGCGTACCACCCTCTAGCCTCGCAGATATAGTTTCACTATTTCCGCGGGGAAACGTAGTTTATGTATCGCACCGTCGTATTACGTTATGTAAATTTTCCCACTACAGATTTCGCATAAATTTCATCGAAATCTCTTTTCACAAAAACATTCGTCCGCCAAGCGTGTCACGCTTATAGTTTTCGATTGATCGCGAACTTTTCAACTTGAAGAATATTTGTTGCCATACGTCTCTACTATCCACAATCATCCACCATTTTTCTAATATTTTCATTTTTTTTTTTTTTACGAAATCTAGCATTTTTGTGTAAAATCCCGTATCAAAAGGTATCAGAAGGTATGGAATCTTTTTTTTTACTGCCGCGGAGGAAACGATGCAAAATCGCGCGCGTTACGTAATAAATATAAAAATAGGTGGAATTTATATCACAATCCGATATTACACAGCACCCACAATGCTGCGGTTAGTTTCTGGCTTTTCCATGGTAGAAGCGATAAAAATTGTTTTATTTTCTGATACAAAATTCTGATTGAAATTTTACAGGAAAAAGGGAGCATCGGAACTCGTAGATTACAGCAAATTTTTATCAAAATGATTGATACCCAAACGTGGCTTCTGAAATAATACGTATATGGAACATTTGTAGATGAAAAATTTNATATATATATATAATATATATATATATATATATATATATATATATATATATATATATATATATATATCAGGCGTCAAGTCGTGAAGAAAATACTTGTACCAATAATTACAATAATCAAAATTGAACAATTAATAATAAAATCACATTTCTAAGATAACACTGAAATTTAGTTTATAAAAACTGATAATGAAACAAAATGTAAAAATACTCGTACACGAAAATATTCAACTGTTTAACGTATGTTTAAAATTAATATAAAACATGAAAAACATCTAATAAGTATATTGATATTAACTTGAAGTATGTGTTACGTTTAAATAAAGATGATTTTTAAATTAAATATTGAAACTTGTTGTCTAAGTTCATCTACATTTTTTTTTGCCATTTCTGTGAAATTATTGATTCAGGGGGTATTTCAACTTTTGTAGAATTTGTCGAAACACAAGGAAAGACAGAAATTTATATCGTCCTTCTTTTTTATCTGATAATTCTTCAATGGTACATAGGTTAATAAAGAACGTCGAGCTGTATCGATTAACATGTAGAAAAATATAAAACATGATTGGAGTGGAAATCTCTGAAATCCCACCAACCACAAAAACGATTATTTCCACCGCAGTACAGCGCCCTCTATACAACGTTCGTTAATAAAGTTTTTCGAAAATTCTTCAGGAACAACTTGAAAGGATGTTCAAGGCGCTTGAAATTGGAATTTCCATTGGACCAACCTGTAAAAACTACAAACTCACTTTCGCGGGCAGCTGCAAGTCACGCGAGGCGACATCATCGAGAGAAAGAATTCACTTTCGGGAGAGTGACATCCGTGTTTCGTGCCATGGATTCACAGGGCACGTAGAAAAATCGAAGCGGGCAACAAGAATCGACGCAATCAGAATGCCGACGCTCGGCTAATTCGCGTTTCGTGACCCGTTTTTCCATGAATCACACGGACGGAACATGGAGACGGTTAATCATGACGCGCGTCGAAGCGTCGTCGTCGTCGTCGTCGTCGTCGTCGTCGTCGTCGTCGTCGTCGTCGTCGTCGTCGTCGTCGTCGTCGTCGTCGTCGCCGGAATCAGAGGAAACAAGTGGACACGACCTGGCCCCCACCCCTCGGAAATTAGAAGCGCCCCGTGAATGGAATAATGAAAAGCCGTCTTTTGTCCCCGGGATGGTAAACAACGATGGTGCGACGTGACGTTCGCGCCGCCACTTAGATCTTGCCCATGATTCAAGTAGAACGAGGTCCCCAGTGAAATTCGTCGGACGAACGAGCCGCTCCCGCTGGAGCGTTGCGTTAAGCTTGCTCGTGATTCAAATAATTACAATGGTTACTTTGAACAACGAAGAGAATTTATCGAGATTCCTCGCCGTTAACTTTTGAACTGATTAAACGTTACGAGAAATTCGTGCTGTACGAATTCTGGCAAACGATCTGCTTTGTCAAAACGAATTGTTTTCACGCGTTTCGGTTCTTCTGTTATATTTCTTCTATTTACAAAGGTTAGCTAAAATTTAAAAGGTTACGGACATTTTTACGTTCTGTTCGATGCCTTTTAATTTCATTGGAAAGTAATCGCTAACGATCGTTCGATTTTCAAAATTTACTTTACCTTATCAACAATCTCTTCTTCGAATGTGGAAAACTTCGAGAATATGAAAACTTCGATTTGGATTCTTCGGTAAAAATTACGTGCGAAATTGCACGTCTAAATTCACCGGGAAAGGTATACAGTAATTTTGAAAATCAACTGAGAAATGTAAGACGTACCAATATCATTTTACGATATTAAAACGAAAACGTCTCCTAACTGCCCTCATAATTCAACTGAACCGTATCTCCCATCTATCTAAGTTAATTCTTTCTCATTAAGAAATGACGAGCTGTATTGATTAATCCATTAAGAATTATATAATCCCATTTTATAAAGTATCTCCTTTACAGTCCAAGCTCTGCAGGACCATTTATAAAAATGTTAATCACATCAGATTATACCCGCTTCAAAGCCATTCAGCATTTTATCTACATCATTCCTTTTTTTCTTCTTTTTTTTTGTAGCAAATAAAATACGTATGATTTAGTATGGACAATATATAATAAAATAAAAGCAATATAAATCTTCCTTTAGCTGCATAACATAACATATAGCTATACATATATTTTAGTACAATAGGAAACGAATAATAATAATTTATTAATAACTTACCACTCTGTAAAAGCTCAATAAATTATACCAGAAAGTGAACTGTGTTTGAAATGTTGTAATCTCGCTTAAAAAGATCGTACAACATTCTAGTTATGTTCATTTTAAACGATGAAGTCTTTACTTAACAATTTTGAACCGAGTTTTTTCAAAGATTCCTTTTTTTTTTTTTAAATGGATTGAAGAACTGAATTTATTTTGAAATTTTACAATTTTAAATCAACAACTCTTCGATTATTAATTAATAAATGATTCTTTAAAGCGGAGTAGAGCACAAATCAACTAATGATTAAAAATGTTTAATATCCTGTGATGATAACTAAATAGTCAAAAGTTTTTTGTTGTTTAGTCATGATTACGTGAAACTCTAATTAATGGTAAGTCAATGATTATTTACTTATCAATTTAAATTACTCATAAATAGTTACTAGTTAGTTACACGTAATTAATTATTAATCACTGATTATTAATTCCAAATAGTCGTTATCATCAATCATTATGTATCTAAGCGACTAACAAAAATTAATACGACAATAACTTGTAATACTTTTGTATTAACACTGCATCTCATTTCAACTTGTAACCATTTTTGATCATTAATCGTATTTATCAGATTCTGACGTATTTGGTCATTAGTTACAATTACAGTCAATCTTGTCATTGCAGTTAGTCATTAATCAACATTCATTAGTTATCTTTGATAAAAAAAAAAAAAATTAATCATCAGTCACTAGTCAGAAATAGCTCGAGTGCTTGGTCAATTTTACACAGCTTACGAAGTCATTAGTCACGAATTTAATTTGCCCTCGACTCGGACTTGAAATACTAAAAATCATCACGACGCTTCATAACTGTGTTAAACACTGCGTGTTAAATTATAATTATCAACTAATAAAGTTTGCCACAGAAACAAACAAATTCGATAAGAAGAGAATCTTTGTCTGATAAATTTGACATCTCCTACTTATTGTTAGCACGTGTGAAAAATAGATAAAAAAAAAAAAAGGTCAACGAAAGGATACGCTTCGTCAAGGAACGAAACAAGGAGACCAAAGGGCTCGGGATGATCGTCTTTACGACGGACGCGAGAACTCACTTTGCACGCAACGGCGGCTGTAAAACGTTATCGTCGTGTGCGATATCGGCGCGGCGTCCGGTGGTAAACGCGGTCGTGAAATAGTTGCTTCCGGCGTAGCCATAGAAATCCTGAAAGAGGGGCGATAAGATGTAATGGCGGCAAAGCCACTGATTTCTCTCGTTGACAGACGGTGTTTTGCCAACGGATGATGCTTTTGCTGTTAATCCGGCCACGATCGCGAAACGACAGCTCGTAAACCGTCCGAGTGCGTAAAGATGACGCGTCGCTCCGTGAAGAAGAAGAAGAAGAAGAAGAAAAAGAGTAGGAAAATTATTAACAGAATTAACAGAGATAGCCGTTGTAAAACAACCACAGTCGAGAGACCACTGTCGTAGGGAACTGCGTTTTATTTCTCCCCTGACTTGTCTCTGCGTTGACGTTCTCGTGCAGTTAACCACGGACTTCCGGTTACGCCATACGTCCCATTTTTGTGAACACGAGAGACAGCAGTGCTTCTGCTATTTTCTTTTTTTTCTTCTTCTTCTTTTTTCTTACGTGTCAGTCTTGCATTTGTTATCGACAGGCTGTGGATGTTCATGCGTTTTTGGGGGAAATTTAAAAGTGCAAAAGTCCACAGAACGCGTATAATACGAGAAGAGTACTTGTTACATGAGTGGAATTTCAAGAAATAAATTTCTATTCAGATGTACAACAATATAAAAATGTACGAACCTCCGAATAATCTGATTATCAAAACGAAAGATTCATGTATTTTAGCATTTCTGAAAGAAGAAAGTGTCAATTTTTCCAGATCTCATTTTCAGATTGTGATATATATTTCACAATATAGCAGAAGTGTTGCGTAACTTTGACGCTCTTTTCTTTTAGAATGAATCATTTCTAAAAACAGAGAAAATGGAATTAGGATTTGGGGACTGATTTTTATGAACAACTGCTGAGGATAATTGCCAGGCAACGAGGATGACACGTGTTTGAAAGGCAGCTTTGTACATACACATTGATATTCTAGGACAGTCGGATAACGCACGACTGAGCATTCAAGAATCATAATTCATTTTTCGTCACCGGCTGATTGTCACGAACTCGAGGAAAGCGCTTTGGAAGCAAAGTCATAAATCTTCCTCCCTTCACAACCACTGTATGACTCGAAATACCATATCAAAATACCGTGGTATGGTTTCAATGGAAGACAGACAAAACGTACATTGAAATATTAATTTCGATTAAAATCAGCGAATAAAAATCATCGAACTATTTAAGGTGTTGCGCGACTGTTCGAGTTAATTCGAAGAATTTTCATATTCAATTTACTTGAGAAAGAAGACGTGAGACATTATGAGTTAGTATAGAATTTCAAATTCCATTAGTACTTGAGAATTATCTTCTAAACACAAAAATGTCTGTAAGACATTTTTATCAATTTAGGGACTTGAGATTTAGCTCAGTCGCGAGGCGCATAATTTCTGGACTTATTACGTATTTAGCAAAATCTCGACCTTCATTCATCACGCTGTACTAACCCTAGAAAGACCAAGCCACAAGCTGTCACGTCGAAGATTAAGGGAGAGCTCGTCTACCGAGCCCATTACATTCTCCATATTTCTATTTTGGCATTTAAAATTTAATTTTATAAAGGAACCTTCTGTATAGAAAAGAAATGCCTTCAACGAAAAAAGTATTCGACTAGTTTCCCTAGATTCTCATATCATAAATAATTCCATTAGAATGTTAAATTGTTTCAATAAAGTATGGAGCGAGCCCTACACCATAGAACCATTGTGATAACTTTGTAAATAAAAACTATATTTACGAATATCCGATTTTTGTGAAGTTTTTCGTATTTTTCGAAGTGTCAGAATAATCCTCAATTTTTTTTAAAGAAACGTTACGTTTTTATTACATCCTTTGGTCAACAAAAATTGCGGGGTAAATTCAGTGACACGTATTAAAACGTTTATAAAGCGACTTTTATAAATCAATGTCAAAATCTATTACGTTTTTTTTTTTTCTGGAAAAACAAAACAGGTCAGATTTCTTTCGACGAGAACGTGTCAGAAATATAGTTCATCGAGTTTAATTTAACACTTTGATTGTAACAATATACTTTATATTTCTTCATTACGTAAATGTAAAATACAAAATTGTTGAATCGAATGTCGAAACTGAATGTTGACCTGAATTGCTTAAAACACTTTATACGTGCATGCAAAAGATATTTTCGCGGAAATATAGATCGACCATCAAGAACAACAGGTCGAATATTTTTTTTCTAAACTTTTCCAATCCTGATACACGCGAAACTATCGACGTTACAAAGACAAAAAGACATTCATCGAACGATAATCCTTTATTTGTTATTTTCTCTTTGTTTTTTCAACTGTACTGTTGCGACGTACGAGGCATCAGCTTCGGGATTTCTTTTTTTCTTCCTTTTTTTTTTCTTTTTTTTTTGACGAAAAGAGATTGAGCTCCATTTCGGAAATTGGAGATAACTTTCAAATTTCAACGAAAATATCGACAGAAAACAAACAGATAGCTGTATGATTCTTTTCGAACTATAAACCATTCATAGTTGCTGCTAAAACAATATTCTCGAAATTTTAGAATGATATGAATGTATCTATAATTGTAACAACAAAATTTCTTCCATCGCAAATTTTAACGCGTGGAATGCAAGCAGCGGAATAAATAAAATTACAGACTTTGTAACTTTTAAACTTCAATCGAGACTTAAACTTTTAGGCTTCGCGAAATTTTGAACTTTATCAGAAAAACTCTCAGCCAAAGAACTCTCATAGAACTCTATCTTCGTGTAATTTCTTCGAAACAACAGGTGATCAATGACATTTTCCAATCGACGTTTAAACTGAACCTTGCTTCGACAAAGCAGCAAGTGCGTTGTACTTTCAATCAGTTCGAGCTGAACGATATGGAACGTTCAACACGATCATTAGAGCGAAAATCACCTTACAATCGCACGGATTCATTTAGAATTGCGAGCTGTTACAGGCAGGAGAGAGTTCCGGGGCCGGTTCGTAACGGGGCCAAGCTAACAGCATCTTTCGAATTATCGAATATTCCCGGTTGCGCGCGGCCATTCCTTCGAACACTACCAAGATCTCATATCCATTTACCATGCTCCCATTACCATTAATGGCGTGCACTGCCGTTGCAAAATCAATGAAGGAACCGTGGCAGCCTTTTTTCCCCCTCAAACACTAGTAGTGCCATTTATTCACCGAATACGCGGAAGTTCGTTCTCGGCGCGAGACGCGTCTCTTCCGGGCCCGCATTGAATATTTCATGAAATTAACGTTGTCGTACTTATATTAATTGAAAATCGACGATCGACCACGCTTCGATTTTGAGTAACATTATCGCGTCAGATACGTTTGACTTTTCGTCATTTTCTAATTCGAAGACGAATAACGATCGAACAATATGAAAGTGTCAGTTTTAGTCCTTTTAGGGGATCGACGATTTTTAACGTGTGTCGCAAATGTCCCTATTTTTCTGCACTGATCATCAGTATAAACGTCTCTGACCGATAGTTGAGCAATGTTTATGTATTGAAAAGAAGGAAATTTCATTTTACACGAATTATATACAAGCAGTGCCGTTTTTACTGTGATCGGTTGCATCCTCCAAGAATTCTGATTTCCAAGATTCGACTATTACTCGTAAAAATTTCGAATTAGTTGAAAGTTCTTGAACTTTGGCACTCGTCCCAGGGTTCGAAACCGGTTTATATAAACTAAAATGTATTTATATGAATTTATTTACTGCTCGTATAAAATGAATTCACTTGATACTTGTATAAAATAAATATACTTGTATGTATTCGTCTATTGCTTGTGTAAAGCGAATACATTCATAGGTATTCATTTATTACTCGTGTAAAGTGAAGTTATATATTCATTTATTGTTTATATAAAATGAATTCATTTGGATGTGTTCATCATTTGTTGCTTGGATAAGATGAGTTCATTAATTTCATTACACTTATACTGTTCATTTACTACAAAATCAACAGAATGAATACATTAATTTCGTTACAATTTGTTCATTGTTTCTACAAAATGAATTCATTCACATGTATCCATTTACATAAAACGAATTCACTTAGATGTATTCAGTTATTGTTCGTACAAGATGAATTCATTAGCTTCATTGTACTTGTGTATTCATTCATTGATTTTAGTACGATGAACTCGCTAATTCCATCACATTTGTGTATTCCATTTATTGTTTGGACAAAGCAAACATACGCGTGCAAAACGAATACAATCATTGAGAGGATTGCTTGAGAAAATGAAGAAGGGAAGAAAAGGGAGTTACTTTCTATTATTCTTCCTTTCGGATCTATGCTTCGTCAGCTTCTTATTTTCTCTAAAGCCTTTTGTTAACGCAGCGAGTAACTGCGTTCGCAAGAGGTTGACGACGAACTGTCAAGCGGATTGTCACACTCTGCCGACCAAGAATTTCATCTCGCACATAATTAATCTCGGCAATTACGCGGCAGACAAGTATAATTCCGTGGTAGCGGCGGCATCCGGCCCGGCTGCGATGAAAGCCGATGCTACAACGTTCCGCACTACTGTCCGGGCCGCAAACTCGAGGTTTCCTATCCTTCTGCGTTCCCCTGTTCCTGCTTGCCGCGCTATGAAACACAACGGCTGAGGCTCGATTTCGTCGAGGTGCAACGCGTTGCGTCCAAATTGCCACATACCATGCCAAAATAGAGCCACGCATTGNTTTTTTTTTTTTTTTTTTTCTTTCGTGTGTGACGTTACAGGAAAATATTCATATATTTAATGTAAAGTTATAATATTAATTAATTATTATTTTGTTAGAGGGAAATATTTATATACTCATTCAAAATCGTTTGTATGTTTCCAGCTTAAATAATTTAAAATTATCTAGAGCTGGCGATTCTGTGTGATAATAATTTCGATTTGAAGAAAAACGATTTAACTTCTTTGAGATTACTTCGTATTTTATGATCATGCAGAGACACGAAAATGTGTTTTTCGGCAGAAACTAGTTGTACCTTTTTTTATTTATCGAAAAGAAAATTAGTCTTGTTTTACTGCGGCACACTCTAAATATTACTTTCTCGTGTAATCACTCGCCATTTGAATGTCGATCACTCGGAAAATCATTGATCGAGATTGCCCCCGAGCAATTTTCGCCTTCTCACGTAATCAATTGCCATTCGCATACCGATCACTTGGAAAATCATTAATTAAAACTCGCCGTGAGCAACAATAGTAAATTCGACAGGTAGCACGCGTAATAAAGATAAAACCAACGCGATCATACGTCACCAGAAAATGGACAGTGTGCGCACTGTCAATTCCCTTATCAAAACGGATAGTTTCGTTAAAGCCATTATTCACTCGCAATAATTCATCGCGTGACGATAACACCGTATTCAAGGATGATTATACGATAGTCAAGAAGAGGTGAGATGCAGTGATTACGCGTGTTACTGTTTGACGTATGATTGATTATTTCACCAACGACAGCTCGTCGACCTTATTTTTCGCGCAAGCAGAAAATACATTCGACTGAAATGAATACTTCACGTATGTACATACGCTGTCGAAATCCCGCTACAGGATATATCACAGCGAGGCCATCAACGATTCGTTTTAGTCAGGAAGAATGGAAAAAAAAAAACATCGGCGATCGAGGGTGGATTCTCTCGATTCGTTACATAACCCAGCTTTTAAGCCAGGCGCTCACGTGGTTGACAGATCAGAATTGTTCGAAATCACTAAACATTTACCATTGTTTTGTCTATGATCGAAAGACAAAGCTTTTACAAAGCAAAACTCTTCTTATTAGATTCAGATAGCTTCTTCCAGAAATATTATTTTATTCACTGCCACACGTGGAAGATACCGCGGTTCTAAAAAAAAAACTTTTTATACGCGTGTAAAATTCGTAAAATTGATTAGAAATAAATGTCACTCTTGGCGACCGAAGATCAGTAATTTCAGATAAATTAATAATTAAATACTAACACTGTGATCGTGCTAACACTGGAGTTGCGGGATCGGGACACTCGACGTTGTGACGAAGATCCGACCGGTGAAATCAGGCGACCGAGCTTCTGCATAGATATACAGTTGCAAAGACAACCGATCGACGATAACGTCGTTACGGAGCCACTCGATAATTAGAGTCGAAGACACCGTGAAACTCGGTGGGACCCGGGACACTGGTGTGCCAGCCACCCTCTACACGGCGAGGGCAGCTTAATATTGACGCCGGCCGGATCTAAGAGCGAAGTTTCCTCTCTTCTCCGAGGGATTTTCTCAGCTTTAGAATATATAGTACAGTGCGCCGCTGTGTAAACGATCGTCGTGCCTCTGCACACCATATTAATAGGGCCATCTTCATGGGCAGCTTAATATCGGATACGAAGCGCCTGGACGGTCCTTAGAAGCAGAAACGATTTATGGCCACCGCCGCTGGAGGATTTGTAAATAGAATTCCCCACCCACACCCCCCATGTGTAGGGGAAGGACAAGCACGTGCTCCGCATAAGTCCACCGTCCGAAGAATACGCGCAGGATTTCTCGGCAATTGACGCGACAGCAAGTGGGATCTGTTCTTAGCGATTTCGTTCGATTTCGCGCGAAGAAATTGACAAAATTACGATTACGCTCGCGCGTAAGTTCAGTTTCAGCTGAAAGCTAAATTTAATTTCACGTATGATTGCGAACGATCGAACGATCGACAGAATTAAACAAAGGGAAGTTAAGTATATATCGAATTTATAAGGTATGATATTTCGAACTTCTGACAGAGCGTAACTTTATCAATGAAAATTCAAATTACATGCGAATCAACGATTATTAAGAGTATACATGTTTTAATATCACGTTCCTCTAACATTATTCCCGACGATAAAAAGATAAAATCCCGAACTGTGGAGAAAGTATTTCATACGTGTAACATTCAAATAAAATGTGAATTAAATGGAAAAAGAGGCGGAAGTGTGAAAAATTTAACATATGCGCATTCGGCCGATTGTGTTCAATTTGTTTGGCTCGTTTCAAATATTATCAGAATATTTTATACGCGTTAAAAAGCCAATTCAATTGTTTCAAACCATACACCACTTGAATGTTTAATAATTCCCAATGCGATCGATCGGTTCATTACAGAATTTTTCACTTTCGATCTCGTTGAAAGTAAAATAGGGAGACTGAAGCAAATCACGATTCCCTTTCCTTGAGATCGCGAGTAGCTTCAAAAAAAAGCCAAAAAAAAGACAGAGAGAGAGATATTGTCGTACATCAACGTTATCGTTAACTTTAAGAGTTAGTCGTGGACATCCGTCTCCTAACAGTAGATATTCAAATAAGTCAATACTCTTTTCATAGAGAACCTCGAGTTGCATCAATTAATGAAGCAAAAAATATATCGTTCCATTCAAAAAAAAGGGGGTAAAAAGATAACCACCCACGTAAATTAAACTACAATAATGAAATTAAATAAAATTGAAAACTACTGATTATGAAATTATGAGATTACACGAAAAGATTCGCAAAAATGTCCACAATGTCCAACAAAATTTAATACTTGCCATTTCAAACGTAACCGACTATTACTCGACGTCGTAAAAGGTTAATTACCAAACAGACTGAACCTCAACAACATGATTCGTCGCTGGCTTTCACGTCCAAACGGGTGGATGAAAGATTCAGTTGGCAAAAAATTCGACGAACGACGATCGCCCGAGTTGAGGAGGATCAGGCTCGTTTTCCTCGCGCGAGAAGGAACGAATGGTCGCGCACGTCGGTACGCGTGAACTTGCCATAACCGCAGAAATTTCCGCGCGACCGAAATCCTTGCCGCGTTCCCTGCGCAAGCGACGTGCATTACCCAATTGTTTGCCCATGTTTCCGACAGTCTGTCTCGCCATGTCGGAAGTTCCCGCGGCTCCGTCGTACTTCGACGCATAATGCCCGTCAGCAGAAATTCTCCCGCATATTTGCATACATAATCGTGGCCTTGTATCGCGCCGGTCATCCTGGAGCCGGCACCGAGAATCGATCGAGCGACACACACCGTAATTACCGCACAACCAACTTGTAAGAAACAACTGTCGACGCGACAAGTAATATATATATATATAGCGAGAAGAAGAAACGAAATATTTGACGAGAGATTGAGGGATTTTTATTGGGGGGAGGGGTGATTTAATTTGACATTAGAAAGATCGAGTTCGTTTTTGCGGAATTATAATTAATGCACAAAAGCATATTCTTTTCAGGATCTAAATTGTCAGATGAAAAGAAAGATATTTTGCAAGTAACTTTTTATATCTACGTTTCATTTAAAAAAAAATATAGTTACATCTCTTCTCTAGAATAGAACACTATTCTTGCTTCTCGTACTTTTCTTTTGGTAGTCAATGTTGAAAAATTTAGTAGTTCATCAGAACCAATTTAATTCGAGAATTATCACCGTTTCCAAGCTCATTATCGAATCTTCAATTCCTCGAAAGGGAGGAGGGGGCATTAGCTCAGTCAAACATAAGCTACTTTCGCCCCTGATAACAGATTTTACGATGCCTCGTGGCACGTATGAGAAGAGATATTTTCCCCGGTACATGTTGACTGTTTAGTCTTCATTATGTCGGCCCGAAAAATCGATACGCTGACGTGACTTATGTCTTCAGATGGGCAGAAAGACCCGGGAGAGAAGTCTGTCCCGGGTGGAGAGAGAGAAAGAAGTAGGAGGAGAAAGAAAGAAAGAAAGAAGGCAGCCGAGACCACTGCAACTTCACAAAAGGGAGATTCATATTCCGCTCGGTGGAACACCGGCATTCGGAGCAGAAAATAAAATCTACAGGGCTCGGTCCCGTCCACGGAAACGGACGCGGCATTCACGGGAGAACGTTTCTCGTTTTCGTCTCATAACTTCCTCCTTCCTGAACTCCTAACCGACTCTCCCCGCCCCTTCTCTTTCCCCTCACGACCCGTGTCACATCGTTGACCCTTCCTACACTTAGCCGCTCTAAACCAACCGGCAAACTTCGTGACACGCATTCGAAACGCACGTTAAAATGCCACCGGGACACGCGAAAACGTTCCTTAAACTGTCTTGCAATCGGATTTTCCTCTCGCGATAATTGTTAAGGACAAACACGCCGGCTGACGTGCGATAACGTCGCCAGAGACAGCGAGAGAGACGTCCTATGAAGACCTGGAGGATCGTTTAGAATTCAGGGTACTTGACATTATCGTCTTCATTCGTTTCGACGTTTATACGTCTGTCTAGTGAGAAACATTTCAAGTTCGAGAGTGGCACATTGTCAGAAAAATGAATGAGTTACAAAGGCTCGAAGGTCGATAAGTGTAAATTGTTTTCACATTAAAAACAAATACTCCTTTTATAGTCAAAATTTTTAATTGAAGAGTCTAGCAACGTGATAATTAACAATACTACAACTAAGCTCTGTTCCATTGATCGAAGGTCGATAAGTGTAAATTGTTTTCACATTAAAAACAAATACTCCTTTTATAGTCAAAATTTTTAATTGAAGAGTCTAGCAACGTGATAATTAACAATACTACAACTAAGCTCTGTTCCATTGAACTTTGATTTTAATAATAAAAGTACGCGCGTACAGCACTTTTTTTTTAATGGAAAATGACTCACACTGATTCTGATTATCAGTAAACTCTATTCTATACTCAATTAATAAATATTCAAACTTGACTGTCTCGAGAACGAAGGTTTTAATGAAAAGATTTTGTTCTTTCTTTCCGACACATTGCACGTACAATGGAATCATCTCCCAGTCGATTG
>NIPQ01108648.1:0-15680 GCA_002806875.1 Lepidotrigona ventralis hoosana | reverse complement strand
ATATATATATATATATATCAAAGGGTTAAGATAATTCTCGGATTCTTTCAAAAGGTGAAAAAAATCAATGCTTCGTCCAACACAGCGGATATAACCCTTCACTTGCTTCTCAACGAACCAATTAACGAGAAGACAAAACCAACATCCGTTAACGCAACTTCTTCTTCTTCCGGTGAACACGTACTCTGCTGAACCAAGCTCGTACGTCGATTTCTCGCAGTGGAGAAGAAAAAAAAGAACTATCCGTCGGTCAAAGAGAAATAGAAATCCGACTGAAACGACGTAAGATCACGCAACGAATTTGCCTGAATAATTTTCTCTCTCTCTCGCAATCGCGCGCATTAACCGCGTTAGCGGCACGATAATTACGCGCGGCAACGCGTATTTACCGCGTGGAAATATTAAAAAAGGGGGAGAAAGAAAAAAGGAAAAAGAGCAAGAGTAGATGCACGGACGAAGCACACGTCGTCGTATCGTACGTGGGACGTGATAGATAGTTGCCGCGAGGCTGGCCAGAGTCTTTCGAACTCTAAACGCCCACGGGATGCGGCAGCACGGGTTTTAGGCTCGCCAGTTTCTCCGCGAGTCTATAATGCGCCGATTAGTCACACTTTCTATGTACAGCGAAATGTTAAACTCTCGTATCTGGCCCCCATTGTACGGCAATTTATCGACTAATAATATCAGGCGAAGTTACACCAGTCCGCGAGAGAGCGCGGAGAACTCGGCAATATTTCGCGGAACAGATATTTCAAGTATTCTCAGCCTGCAGGTCGGGCGAGATGGCGCTTGAAATGGAACGCGATGTTTCTCGGGCGGATATGCTCGGTGCTGTTCGGTGCAACGAAATGGAAAAGCCGGGAAAATGAAAATTGAAAATCTTTCAACAACACGTGAAAACGAAATATTCACAGTCTGAATGAAGCGTGAAACAAAACCTCGATCTCGTTCGAAGCATTCGGTTCCCTAAGTAAGTAGGTTTTTTTCTATTTAGAAATATAAAAATTTTTAGGTTTTAAAATTTCGGAGAAATCGCAGTATTTACGGAAATGATCGAACGTTTCTTTCCAAAGGAGATTTCTGGTATTTTTACACGTGGAAAAATCATAAAAGTAAATGCATACGTATAATACACGTGAATCGTTATTTTCAACGTCCTCCAAATAAAACACCATTTCCAAATACTATTTTAAACTCCTTCTCTATCAAATCTGCTCTTATTTTTCAGAGTTATACCTTGAAATAAATAGGATGTCATTTATTATACACATTATTGTGTTTAAAATTGCATTTTACCCAGCCCCTCCCGGTCGTAAGTTATGCACCACTCCTTTCAGAGTAATTTTCGTAGTTCTGCTGAATTTCACATTGGGAATTAATTTCTAGAATCTCTCACTCGTTCGCGTTTGCTAATGAAT
Source organism: Lepidotrigona ventralis hoosana (assembly GCA_002806875.1). Classification (NCBI taxonomy): domain Eukaryota; kingdom Metazoa; phylum Arthropoda; class Insecta; order Hymenoptera; family Apidae; genus Lepidotrigona; species Lepidotrigona ventralis. The sequence continues at coordinate 14,262 of NIPQ01108648.1, read as the reverse complement.
AAATTCCGGCTCGTCGCTGCAACGTTGCAACGTAGCAGATGAAATAATTAATCCTCTTGGTTTCATTAACCTCTGCGTACCCTTTGAGGACAAGAGAAGAAAGTATATATCGCGAAAGTCATACGCAAACGAATCCACCATTATTCGACTTGCTAAATCCACTGTTTATACCATTTTCACGATCGAGAAGCAAACCAGAACGACCAGGCTGTTATTTAAAGCTAATCAGCAGCGATGAAGTACAATTTATCTAGTAGGCAACGAACTGATTGATTTCCAACAGTCTGCGGAGCGTGAGAGGGCACGTCAGTCCCTGCGGACCGACACTTAAAATATTCAAGCCACTTTTTGCTTCTTTATATATGGGATATATCACAGCCACGCAGTTCATATTGTAATATTTTTTTCCCATTATTTTATACTGAAAAAAACTTCACGATCGTGAGTTTTCTTTTCAAGATCATAAATATCCTCGAAATCGGCTGATACGTGAAATCTCCTTTGAGTCTTACGTGTCGATTCGATCGAAACTTGCTTAGGCCGAGAATTAAGATCGTTGCGCAGCAGTAGCAGAGAGAGAGAGAAAGAGAGAGAGAGAGAGAGAGAGAGAGAGGACGATAACGAACGAAATTGCAAATGAAACGATTCGCGTCTCATTAAATCGCTCGGGTTAATGGGCTTGGGTGGGGCTTGCCGAGGCTCGTTAAAACCACGGCCAGAGCCAGCCGGTATAAATCTTATTCCGAAAACGGCGAGTTCCCGTTACGCCGGAAGGCTGCATCCCCCTCCTCCACCCCCAGGATGCGAGATACTCGCGGGGGAGAATGGGGAGGGGGGGGGAAGAGTAGTCGCGTTTATCTTGATATATGCGAATAATATGGCATACATCAGCCGTATTCTTTCCTATTTTTATGGAGATGCGCGTTTATCGGGACGCGCGGGTGGCGGTGGGGGAGGGGTAGAATATTAAAACACGAACTCTCTCTCTCTCTCTCTCTCTCTTTATCATCCCTCGAACCAGTATATATACCAACAGCCCCCGATACGTCGTGCACCTCCATCGAAAGCTTGTATTTAACTTTCCTAAGCGTGCAACTATCGTGCCATCGCCTATTTCAAGGGGGTACAATACTCGACGAGAGCGAACATTCCTCCTCATCCTAGTCGCGCTGCTTTACAATNTTTTTTTTTTTTTTTTTTTTTTTTTTTTTTTAATGTGAAAAAAAACTAGACGATACGACATGCGAATGGACAATCCATAATGGAGATTTTATCGCTAATAGGATTATCAGTGTCAGTTCCTGAACGTTTCGCAGATAAGATACGCACTGGATACTTTCGTTTTTAATATTTATCGTGTACGTATATTTTGTAATACAATACATATGATGATGATACGATACATGTACATAATATACGACAATATAATGGTACAATGGTAAACACTTTACTGTCGGGCTATTTTTCGCGCGTCTTACATCTGCAGCAGGCAAATCTGTGCAAATTAATCAGTCAATAAAGTAAATCGAACATAAAATAACATAATAAAAAGTAAAAATCCATTATCCAGATAAGACGTAAGATAATTTATGAATGATTCTGAAAGTCTCCCGACAGCAAAGTGTTGACAGAGTATTCATCGTATTTAATTATATTGTACATCTTGTAATGCAATATATATTATAACACATGTATAATATACAATAATAATGGTATATTGATACATTAATAGTCTTTATTGTACAAAGTATTTGTATTGTATGTATTATATTTAGTATGTATTGTATGTATTATATATTATATATATGTATTATATATATATTTTATATATGTATATGTTATTATATATATATTATATATGTATATTATATATTATATGTATATGTATTATATAATATATTATTGTATATATTATATATTGTATTATATATTATATATTGTATGTATTATATTTAGTATGTATTGTATGTATTATATTTATTGAAGACACAAATATATATTGCATACTGTGTGCACAGTTTTATATATAATATTTATATATAATATGTTTTGTAAATATTGTGTATACAACACGATACAGCACAATTGTATATTTACGTATTTATACTGTAATGTATCGTGCTGTTACACAAATTTGCAATGATACTCGTCCCAAGATTTCTGACCGGGAGGTGGATATAAATTTTATTTTACACCCTGTCGCCCCTTCTTTCTTACTATAGTAAATTGCGCGTTATCTTTTTAAACGCGCGTTGAAATCTCGCAGTAAAAACGTTCCAGGTGGGGCTGAAGCTTTTGTTCCACCAACGTTTCTAAGGCAGCCGGTGTGTTCTACACGCGGTAGTAGTTTTTGTGACCGAGTGCGCGTACAAACGGGCACGGAGAGGAAACGAGACGTTCCTTAATCTGGAGCAGAGGTAAAAAAAAAAAAAGGTCAGGCAACCGGAGTTGGGAAGCAGCGAGGTCATCAGCGAACGCTCCCTGTGAAAACGACGGTCTTCCAGAGCGTCGAGGACGTCGGAGACCGAGGATCGGCGTGTCGCTGACGCGAGGGATCGATCAGTACGTAATCGAATTCCGGTTGGCCAGAGACGAGAGAGGCCGACCCTACTCATTCAGGATCACGGTCATCAATGGAGGCACGAATTCTTGGAATCCGTGTCAAATTCCTGGCAACAGGCCGAAATATCGCCGATCGTCCTTCAAGATCATCAAATGGCTGGAGGATGATCGCGATCCGATCGGCGGAATTCGCGGGAACCAGGATCTCGCCAAAATAATGCGACGCACGATCGGCAGGTGGTGGCCTCGCGACGTGAATTCTCTTGGACGATCGACCCAACGTCAACGAATTCCCCTGGATCCCCCCTTTTCCACCTCCCCCCGGGTTTGGCCGACTAATCCGGACAGAGAGAGAGAGAGAGAGAGAGAGAAAGGGAAACGTCCCGCTCGACTGACTGGAAATTAGGTCGGGGGTCGGTGTACTACGAGCTGGATCCTCAGGGGCGGACGCGAGAAGTGCAAGTGGCTCTTCCACCCTTTTTTCCCCCCACATTCCCGCTTTTCGTGTCTCGTGCTTTAAAGACCGGTCCTCCTCAATGGCGTAAATTGTTCGCGGTAATTGCTACCTCGAAATTTTCGACTCTACGACTCTGCCTCGCAGTGGCTGATGTCACGGTGTTAAGTGTCACAACGAGCAATTCATTTTTTGTATTTTTGCACAACGTCCAGTCTATTCAACATCGTGTCGTATTGAAATTTTCGAAGATTTATTTTGATCAGTGAAACCACGAAACCACGATCGAAGAAGTTATGTAGTTCTTGCTGGTTAAAAGAAAAAAACAAAATTACAAAATTCTTTTCTTCCTCAATGAGAGATCCATTTTAATCACTGAAACGATTAGTAAAAGAAAAGGGCTTTTGCCAATTTCGAGTACATTTTTCTTCGATGAGAGACTCATTTTGATTACTAAACCGAGAAATCAAAACAGAAATTAAAACCAAAAAGAACTAGAAGCCAGCGAAAGGGGCATAAAACTGAGGATAAGCCGGTAAACTAGAAATTAACCAAAACTGGGAAAAGCCGGTAAACTAGAAATTTACCGAAACTTCGTGGTCCTTTAAAAATTATCTACCATTCCGCGTGACAAGTGTATCAAATATTCCCGTAAACGTTCGAGGATTGTTCTGCGAAATCCCTTGCAAAACGATATTCCCGGAGAAATCGCAGCGGCGGTCATAAAATATCTTGCAAGCCGTTGTTCGTGAACGTGTTCGCCGCGAGTTGATTGAGCGAAGTTTAGATTCTAGATTGGTGCACGCTCCAGCAACATCGAAGCTCCGGCCATTCCAGCTGGCTTATCTCGCGCGAAGTTTGAAAGTAAATGTGGAAACATCTCGCGGGATCCAGCTGGAGTATCTTGTAATAACTCGAGGCTTCGAGGCAGCCAGCCTCGGCTTGTTACGTAACCGAGAGGGAAGCTTGAAAAATAGGTGAAGTGTACGCGTTACGTGAGTAAATGGATGGGTGTACTTTGATTAATCGGGGATCGGGTCGTGTAGTGTGGTGTGCGAGCGTGTTCCGTGTTTTAGACTTATTAGAAGATTTCGTGCAAACGACGGAGAAGGGAGGGGGGAACGCCGGTTTCATAAAAGAAAGAAAAGTATTAAAATCAATACGAGGGGGGTGTATGATTGAAAAAAATTTTCAAAGAAAAGAAATATTTCTAATTGTGTAACATATATATATATATATATATATATATATATATATATATATATATATAATTTGTGTAATATATATATATATATATGTATTGTTTATATAGTACTTCAGAAATTGAAGAGTAAGAACGAATTAAACAATACATATATATATTTCATAATCCATTGAATAAAGAAACGTAAGTTAAGGATAAAAAAAAATGTTTATAATTGTAAATGAAAAGGAACACTATAAATGTTTCAAGTATGACATTACAAAAGAATTTATTATTACAGAAAACATTGTACTTGAGATATCTACTGTATTCTTAAGATATTAATCATTTCAATACAAGAATGATGATCCTATCTTACATTTCAAAAAATTATATAATTCAAATTCGTGTATAAAGAAATCCGCATATTATTATGTGAAAGCGATTTTTTGGATAAAAAGTTGTTCGATTCGTTTGTAAAGAACAATCGACCGCGTAACACTAGCATTGATTTCGTGATTGATGAAAAGAACGAGCTTGCTGCGCAACGGAACCTCCTACATTTCGCAAATTTGCTGTTTCTTTGAAAGAAAAATTCAATGGTCGCGACCGCTATTGAAAAAAAGAAAAAAAAAAAAGAAAAAAGAAAAAAGATGAAGTAGGACGAAAGCGGCAAACTTCTGGCTCGTATCGGGGAAATATCAACGATATCTGTTCCGTGGTAAGACCATGTTATTCGATAGACGTCAGCGTCGGATATTCATTTGTCGATGCTCGAATGAACGAGCAATGGAGAAGCACGACAGGATGCTCGGATATTCAGATAACAGGATGTCCGGATGCTCGCAAGCCGGCCACCGATATGTCTCTGTGTGTCTCTTGAACGCGCTGCGAAGTCTACGAGCCTCTACGAGCGTCATTCGACCATTCACTGGCCAGATAGGGTGGCCATTGTACGCGATAATTCCTTCGAGAGGGAAAAACATCCCTCGCTCCTCGCCACACCGCTTGTTTTAGCTAATTCTCCTGCCTCGTTCTGTGCCACCACACTTGCCGAAATCTGTTTCGGGAATTAAGCGATTCCGAATTTGTACATCGATTAAAAAAAAAAAAAAAAATATAACAAGAATCAATTTCTCTTCTGCACACGTCTCCTCTGTAGACCATTTTGGGTAATTCTCGAGAATAATTTGATATATAATTGATATTTAATGTCAATTTCATACATGTACAACTGTGTCGATAATGTTGACCATCGGTTCTCCTCCCGAGGGGTTCGCATGTTTTTTATGAAGATAATTTTTGATATAATATAATTATCAATAATATTCATGAAAAAAATGATGACAACCAATTCTGCTTCTCTGAAGTATTTAATATAATTTGATCGCATTGTACGAACTGTCACCGGCAAGAAAGATCATTTCACGGTGACCAACCCGAAATCGATGGGAATCCAATCAAACAACCCCCCTGGTGCAACAGCCACCCTCCAACAACAAATATAATCGCGTTAGGCTTCTCTGGCCTTCATCTCTCTCAGCTTTCTTTCAATGCGAACCAGGCTGAAACAAGGCTGGAACCTCTTTGGAAGGGTTACGCTGATCCTGACGGATCTGCACGCGTCTCTCCCACTCCCTCTCCCTCTCGCTGCATCCAATAAATCTGCAGCACGGCTACACGTTAACCCTGCCACCTCTGACCCTCCCTCGCTTTCGAGGCAGCGACACAGCCGGACACCCTCTCCTCCACCCTTTGCAGCGTGTTCCCCGAGCGCAAGCGTAGGCGCGCGTGCAATCCTCTCTTCTATATGTCTCTCTCTCTCTCTCTCTCTGGCGTTTCGCTCTCTTGGGTCGTGTTCGCATGTCAAGCCCAACCGCTCTGACACGCTTTACGCTCGAGAGGCTCCTTTGTCGCGGCTCGTCGGCGTATAACTCGCGCGCCTCTGCAATACGCTTATCGCGCCACTATCGGCGCACACGCGCGCTCGTTCACGCTTCCGACCACCGTGTCACCGGGTCACGTCCTCTCTCTCTCTCTCTCTCTCTCTTTCTCCACTTTCGCCAGATTTGTTTTGCGAGCTTCCAACTGATCGAAGAAGTCCCGAGCGTGTGCCGGTAAAAGCAGAGACCCAAAAAGAAGTGGTAATGGCTTTCGAATTGTTGCTCCGACCCGGAGAAAGAGTTCTGAGGTGAACCGATATCAACGACAGTCGAGTCTCCGAGGATTTTCACGACGTGGACGCGGCAGAGATACAGAGAGAATATTTCCTGTCGTGGAAAAAGAAGCGGAAGCAGATTACGCGAACGGTCTGTCTGTCGAGTAAAGTTGTTGGTACTGGCGTTACGATAGAACGTTTGTTCTATCGATTCCAGACGTCTAGATTATCTGGCAAATAATCTGGAAAACAATTTGATCTTCGAGTTTGAATAAACTATAGTTAACACTTTATCTAGGAAGCCTATTAATCAGCTTTTTTTTATATCAATGGTTATCGATTAATCGGTTTTTCGGTGGTCAGTGGTTATCGATAGCTTATTAATTAGTTTAGTTATCAATTAGTTTTAAATTAGTTTTCAATTGTCGATATTTACCGATCCCTATACTTGTATAACATAATGTAATATAATATTCTGAGGCTACGAACAGAGCATGCAGATTCGATCATCCGAAATTTATCAGGCATAAAGAATCATGAACTTGTAAGAATCGTGAGCAAAACTCCCCAAAGACGACATAGAGTATGTCCATCGGAAAAAAAAATAAGAAGCAGACCTTTTTTCTGTGTATTTTGTAACATTTCGTTATGTAAGAACGAGCGTAAATCGAGTAGATTTTTAGAACGAATCCTTAGGCATTCTATTGTTTTTTTTTATGCCTTTCTTAAAGTTCTCTTTTTTATTCTTATAAGTTTTTGCATCCGTCAAGTGTAGACTAGAAATTTAGAGAATCTGCAATCAACGAGACATTTCAATCCCTTTTCAATATATCACAAACAGCTATTACAATTATTTTCATGCGAATATTATCTACCAAATATTTCTTGCTTTAAGATTTAAAATCAGATCATCGCCCAATGGAAGCTTGACTGCCGTGTTGAAGAAATATTCCACAAATTAGTTCATTTCGCCAAGAGTATCATTACGTTTATACGAATATCAGTTTTGCGAGTAATTATATTGAGCTTAGTAGCTTGACAAGCATGCACAGTGTTAACGATTAAAAAAAAAAAGAAAAAGAAAATGTCCCAAAATTCGTATGGAAACAACATACACAACTAAACAGGGATAAAACAGGGATAAAACAGGGATAAAAAGTAGAAAGAAACAACGTGTGAATGAATAGGAAGAAAGGGGGGGAAGGGAACAAGCACTCAGCCGCCGGTCGTCGTAAATCCATAACCACGAATGGCACTGTAAAACAAGCCAAGGATACTTATTATTGCCTGGAACTGGAAGGAAGGTCTTCGCCTCGAAATGCAACGAGCCAACGTTGATGATAGGGTCTCGGCTCGGCGAGTGGGTCCGTAAATTATGGTGCTACACGTATGGAAGTTGCCGCATAACTACGTGGAAAGCCATTCTCCAAGCCAACCAATGATAGACCACACGCGCGTCCACAGTATTTTTGATACAAGCATCCGTCGGAGTCGAATACACGCGGCGGAACGCGAAGGATTAGAGGATTGGCCGGCGCAATTGCTTAGACGTGTAGCTGCCTGCGAATTATTACAGCCGAGCTGTGTAAGAGGCTTACAAAACTACGAAAATCTCCACTACATTGTTCAATCCATCCCGCAATCCTGAGCGTAATATAACGTCGCGAGAAGAGAAGGAACAAACAGACGGGATCGAAATCAAATTTTGCCAGCTCGGGAAGCAGCTGCATTCGTAAACTGTCGATGCGTGCAGCAAAATAATGGCGCCATCGCCATGCTGTTTTATATATGTTTTGCTCGCCGCGTCCGTGTAACGACGAATATCGTGTACAACGAAATAAATCGAGCGTTCAGAATCGATTTATCTTCCTATATTTGAAAGTGAATTCTAGCTGCGTTTAGAGAATCGTCGACAAAGAGGTGACAGAGGAAAAAGAAGATTTAAAATCCTTGTCTTTCAATTCAAGTAACTGGCCATAAATGATACTCATTCAGGATTTAAATAATTGTGAAGTCAATTGTTACATAAATAACGGAGGGCCTGTCAAATTTGGACCAATCCATAGTGAGACACAATTACGAGGGTCCTTTCTGTATCTCACTCTGTCTCTTCCACTATATTTCAATTTTGCCTTCGTTTTATCAATGATATTACCATTGATGATATTTGGTTATATTATTATATTGGCTATATTGGTGATTTGGTTATATTATATTGGTGATATTACCATTGAATGATATTACCATTGGTGATATTTGGTTATATTATTATATTGGTTATATTGGTGATTTGGTTATATTGTGTTGGTGATATTACCATTGAATGATATTACCATTTGGTTATATTACCATTGGTGATAATTGGTTATATTATTATATTGGTTATATTGGTGATTTGGTTATATTATATTGGTGATATTACCATTGAATGATATTACCATTGGTGATATTTGGTTATATTATTATATTGGTTATATTGGTGATTTGGTTATATTATATTGGCGATATTACAATTGTTTCTTAGATTCTTTGGAGTAAGGTCAATATTCGTAAGCTCCAAAAATTATTAAATTTGTTTAACAGCGTGAACGTCGGACGAGTTATTCGATTTTTTTCAAACGACAGTGCAGTCGAGAGCAAAGTGCATTTCGCGCGTATATATATATATATATATATATATATATATATTCACGAATAGTTAACAGTATCGATACACGATTCATTCGTTCTTCTCTGCTCGCACAAATGGAGCTTGATTCGTTAACAGACAGTTCGGATAGCAATGAAAAGTTCTTCCCTTGTGCCAGAGGGAGAGGGGAATCGGACGAAGGATCCGGCGAATTTCAAATTTCTCTCTAAAGCTCTCGGTGAGAGCTCGCGGAAATTCAATATCGAATCCGGCGAAATCGGGAGCGGGACGACACCGGTGGAAAATTTCTATCTTGGCAGCTCCGGTGCAATTTACGCCGGCGCGCGGCGAGAAAAAAAAGACGAGACACACCAGGATTGGTCAAACTATCGACGAGAATCGCTATCCACAGAGAGTCTCGAGGAGGTCTGGCTTCTTCGCACGCATCACGAGTCTCTCTCTCTCTCTCTCTCATTCAACAGAGGAATTTTCGAGGAATTTTCGTCCAATCTCACTCGTGGAAAAATCACAAGTTCATGAAGCGAACGCGCTACGTTTTAATTTTGCCTCCCGGAATGACTCCGTCTGGTAATAGATTGAAATCTGAAGTAAAATTAACGTTCGTCAATTATCAAATTTCTTATCTTTCTTGCACGCATTCTTCCGTAATGCTTTTATCAACGCGTATAAATAACATAAATTAATAAATAACATAAATAACATAAATTAATTTCGCAATACATTTTGTGTTGTTGAAAACTGTTTTCGTTCTTCGTTTAATTTCCATTGGATTTAACTTCTTTCCCGCGAAGACCTACTTTAACAAGTTTATTCATTTATTATGTTACGCTCTCGATAGCTTCCATACGACTGCGGGACAACAGTATTTACATTTGCGCGTGTCTCAGTAATAACGTTACACTGCACATACTTTTCAATATAATAATCTACGCATTCTCCCTAGTTTATACGATACGTAAATTATTTTTGTTCCGAAGTACGTACATGTCTCGAAAATGGAACGTCAATGGAACGTAAAACTTACACTTATTCGTATATCGTGGTCAATAAACGTTACCATTTACCATTCACCTATAAATACTTTCAGTTTCAGAAATAGCACGCGGCCGGTAAAAGGGAGTCGCCAACTGACCGACAGAGTTAGCACATGTATGATAATTTCCTAGCAAGAAGGAGCGGCCCTGAAAGAAAAACTTTAATTCCCAACTTCTAAGCACGTGTTTAAGACGTCACGCTGTGTTTTATTCCACAGATTTATAGTTAAATGAACTCGTAAGAAGAGGCGCGAGGCCATTAATCGCCGATCTTTCTTCTCGAGGCAAGAATTTCCTCGGCCGCCGGTGAAAAAAGTAATTTAACGTTTACGCACCGAGGTCCTCGTTGGTCCCCCCAACATGGACAGAGCCACCTCGACAGAGGAGCCTTACTACTCCTTAGGAAATTAATTAGCCTGTCCTTTATGGACAGTCCGCTCACGCACCGCGTACCACGAACTTTTCTTCCCCTTCGGGCAATGAAACCGCGCTAAATCGCAATCCTCTTCCAGCTAAATCAAGGTATCGTGTATCCTCCCGACGAAAAATCGCGAAATATCTCTAATGGGAATTTAAAGGGACATTTATTTCCCATCGAGCGGCAAGTTTCAACGTAAGGAAATTAATAGCCTAAATTGACGATTTAGTTAGTTCGCATATTACTGAATAACGTGATATATTCTATGTTATTAAATAACATAACATGTTATATTGATGTAATTTTAAATATATTTCACATCGAGAAGCAGGTTTCTACATCATCTACTTTATCATCTTAAATTGACGATTTATGACACTATATGATATATTATATATATTATTAAATAATATGTTATATTGATATAATTTTGAATATAATATTTCCCATCGACGACTAGATTTCAACAAAAGAAACCTTCTTTATCAGCCTAAATTGATAATTTGGTTACTTTGCAGATTACTGCATAACGTAGTATATTCTATATCATTAAATATGACATGTTACATTGATATAATTTTAAATATAATATTTCCCATTGAGAAGTAGGTTTCAACGAAAGCAACCATCGTCTAGTTTATTATCTTAAATTGATGATTTATGACGATATATGACACTATATGATATATTATATATTATTAAATAATACAATATGTTATATTGGTATAATTTTGAATATAATATTTCCCATTGAGGAGTAGGTTTCAACGAAAGAAACCTTCGTCAACTTTATCATCTTAAATTGACGATTTAGTTACTTTGCATATTATTATAATATCATTACACAATATATATATATATATATATATATATATGATTAAATAATAAGACATATCATACTGATATAATTTTGAATATATATATAATAATAATATATACATATAATTTGGATATAATATAAAAACTGAACATGCGAGAATGATAAAAACCGGCAAGATTTTGACGAATCATTCAATTTCACGCGCGTAACATCGAATTCACTCGTGGATGAAAAAGGAAAAAGGAAAATGCCTAATGTCAATTTTCCACATCGTGCAAGCGTGTAAATTATGGACAAAGATGGTTTTCACAAATCGTACGACTTCACGCAATTTCATTGAAATCCACTCGTCGATGGAAAAAAAAAAGGCCCAATTTTCTATCTCGCACGAGCGTGAATTGTAAATTACAAAATCAAAGAACATTCAGGGAAGCTGGAAAAAGCATCGAAAAAGCTTCGTGCAGCAGTGCGAACGACGTTCGTCACACTCTGGCACTCTGGCAGAATTTTTCGAAAAGCGAGAGAGCAAAACGATCTCCATTCCCACCATCCCTACCTCCTAACTAATAATTCCAAAACGGCCCGCTTTATATTTACGACGTGTACGCGTTATATAAACCAGACACACGTGCCTGACACCGTTTGATGTTCGCTTTATTTTATAGTTTCCCGACTACTAACGCGGCCATGTCACCCCCTACGCCCTCTTTCTCCCGAGTGCCAACCACCCTCGGCCTTTCACTTCCATCCTTGTCTTTCCTGTCCACCTGTCTTTCCCCCTCACCACCTCTCTACACGCCGCGAAATATCCTCGACAGTGGATGGTAATTTTCCAGCAAACGCGGGTCATAATTTTTTCGACCGTAGCGGAATAGCAAAATTAATTCATTCCGGAAGATTCTCAACGATAGTTCGCGATGGCTCGTGAACCTCGATGTAATCCAAATGTGTACCAGGGGGAGGGGCTGGGGGGTGACTTTACGAGGTTATGTAGACGCGGTGTAAAGTAGTTAGAGGTCCTTGCAATAGTTGGACTTAACCCTTTCCATCGATCACCTGCAACTTTCTAATTCGCTCTTAACCCCCTCCGGAGGCGGGGTTTTCGCTGGCTAGATTTTCGGGTTAATCTGTAATTTCGTTGGACGAGCGTTGCAGATTATATGGCGGCGTGTATAAAGTCGTGTCGGATTCTAAATTCGTGTGGATTTCGATGATTAAAGTGTACGATTTATAGCAGACAGAACGAGCAGAGAAAAAGGTACAAAGAACGTAAGCTTCTGCTTGTATATTTTAGTAAAACACCGACCAAGGATCTTTAGACAAATATATACAGAGATATCAAATTTTCGTGATGAATTATTAAGTTCGTAATCTCAGAATGTAATTTCGCAGCCGAGAAATTAAAGTGCAAAAAAGAGAGAAAAAAAAACACGAAAAAATCTATAATATAATAAAGAAATATATCTGCTTATATAATCTAGTAAAAGTCTTTAAAAATACACTGTTATACACTAAGTAAGTAGAATTCAGATATATAAAATTACGTTTTACGGTCAGAATGTGATTTCGCAGCCGAGAAATTAAAGTGCAAAAAAGAGAAAAAAAAAATACGAAAAAACCTATAATATGTAATAGAGAGCACAAACTTTAATTCATATAATTTACTAAAAATTGTTGTTTGAAAATACCATGTTTACAATACACAAAATTTCCATGGAAAATTTTGCAAAGTGCAAAAGAAAAAAAAAGAAAAAGAAATACGAAAAAATCTGTAATATGTAATAGAAAGCTTCAATTTATATAATTTACTAAAAATTTATATAATTTACTGAAAATTATAACTTGGTCATTTTGGCCACTCCGATAGTTTTTGATGTTGAATGGAAAGAAGGGAAGAAAAGAGGATTTGTAGCGTTCAGAAACACACTAAAACTGTACAAAAAGAAAATTTGCCTCGGGGGGAAAAAGAAAAAAAAAAACAAATATCAGGCAAGAAAGAAAAAGAGACTGTTAAAAACGCGCGAAATAAGAATAGAATTATTAATTCTTGCAAATCCCAGCATCTCTTTATCTCTGACAGGCAATAGCCAATAAATCGTCAAGATTTGTGAAACTCTCCTTCGAGACGATTCGGCAAGAAAGAGCAAATAGTTGAGAAATTTTTCCAGTGACGATGTCAAAATGTAAGAGAGAACTCGAACGATCTTGAATGATCTTTCGGACGCAGTGGTTTCGAAGTTCTAGCAAACAGTGTGATTTCCGGGAAGAACGGGACCTCGACGAGAAGATTTCGATTTCGACGTCCCGGCAGGGACGCTTAATAGAAATCCTGGACGAGATAGAATCTCGAATCGATAACATTATTATTATGTGCCCGCGAAATTTCCCAGCCAGCGACGAGGAACCCCGATCTGCGGTTTCCAAGTGTCCAAGTCGCAACTACCGATAGTTAGCAGGAGCTGTTAAGGACACCGTGAGCATTCAGTGTCGCCAGCATCGATTGTCCTCGAATTCGGCCACCCCCTCGAATGCAAGGAGTTCGAATTACCGAGCTCCGAGCTGGCCACCGAAACAGGAGCTGCTGCTTTCGTTTCAACCCTTCTTGAAACTCGAGACCGTGTGTGTGTGTATGTGTGTGTGGCAAAATTCGAAAAATGTTGCAAATCCTTTCGGGAAATCGAGAACGTTGCAAATGTTACAAACTCTCAGTTCGAGGTAGAAACATTGATGAAGGACAACGAGGGCAATTAAACTAGGTCCGCTTGGTTGGATCTTTAATAAAAAAGAGAAAAAAAGAGAGAGAGAGAGAGAGAAAGAGAAAAATAACAAAGTTCGGGGAGAAACGAAAGAGATCGTGGTAGTCACTTACGACACCGTTTCGAAGGAAAGTATAACTTCAGCGAACTCGACTCTAATTTTAGCTTCGCCTGTCCGCGTTAACTCGTCTTCGACTTTGGCCCTCCGACCGGCGGGGCAAGTTTCT
>NIPQ01108635.1:0-15869 GCA_002806875.1 Lepidotrigona ventralis hoosana | reverse complement strand
AGGGAACAATACCGTACTCTAGAAAGACTTATCTATGTTAATAAATTCTTTGGCCTACTTTAAACATAAAACTTTATTCTTTTTACTAAATGGAGTTTTTTCTCTTTGGAACTCGTGCATTTGAAGCGTTTTCCGAGCAATCTACAACATAATTCCGGACGTATTTCTTTGTCAAACAGTGTTGCTGCCATTAACGCCAGTTGTGGTCCGGAAGTGAAGGGATCTTCCTAAACATGGCGGATTAGGGTCTTTTCTTCTCTCTCCTTTAATTTCTTTGGTCGTCCAGCACGAGGTTCATTCGTAACAGTGTTGCTGCCATTAACGCCAGTTGTGGTCCGGAAGTGAAGGGATCTTCCTAAACATGGCGGATTAGGGTCTTTTCTTCTCTCTCCTTTAATTTCTTTGGTCGTCCAGCACGAGGTTCATTCGCAATATTTTCTTCATTTTTATATTTTCTGAGGGCATAATAAATTGTACGTATGCCTCTGTTTGTAAAAGTTTCGAAATAATTTCCTTTAGAGATTTCCCCTTCGTTGTGCCATTTTCGTTGTCAATTCTCTTTCTGCGTTTTATCGTTTCCTATTTTTTTTTGCGATTCGCTTGACGCAAATATCATGTAATATGTAATAATGCTTTCGCAGCAGATTAATTGCGTGCGAAGTGAGAAATCCTTACTTATGTCACTCGGAGGATTTACATAAATTTCCAATACTTCTGCGACTCGTGATCTTGTATTAAAATAGCTCGACTTCAATCCTCATGTCTCATGCATCGTTCACGTATAAATTTCAAAATATCTCGCCTGTGTTTTTCATTTCCATTGCAAACACTTTCGTGGGCCCAGTGTATCCGTTTCCGCACAGAAACTTGGTCTTACGTTCTTCAATTGTCCTGCCTGATGCTTCTTTACGATCGCAGTAATACGCGTGACATTGAACGAAAACTTGCGCGCGTAGAAATCGAGCAAGTAAAGCATATATACACTGTGCCGAGAGTTGCTAGAATTTCCCTATTACTCCGAGATGGGATTACCAATTTTAACGTAAGGAAAATTCTGACAAGCGTGAGTAACGAGCACACGTAGATAGTTACTCGCCCCACCACTGTGTCTAAGGTAATCTATCATGAATAATATAATCGACTTAATGGCCCCATCGAGTGCGCTACGCAAATTTGAGGAAAGCTGGGGAAACTTCTTATCGTCGGCGAAGTGTCGAGATAACTTTCGAGCCGGGAACAATTGCTTTTCGAGTCGATATCTTGTAAATGTTTGCAATTAATTAATCGAAACCGGATGCACCTTCATAGTTTCTCGACTACTGTGACAAGCAAGATGTTCAAATCTCGGGTGGAGAACGTTTTGAAAATCCCTCGCCAGATGCTGAAAAGAGAAAGGTGTTAAAATTTCAAAGTTGAACAAACGTACAGAAACAAAATTATGGGGATACCTTGAGATTATGTTTTATTTTGGACCCAAGAACTATTTAAATAAATGGCTCTGATCCATACAGAGGTGAGTCATGGGTAAAGTCATGAAAATGAAGTTAAAAATGTTCAGCAACTGTGCAGCTGGCACAACAGGAGATTTGAATATCATCGAGGTACCATGGTATATTCTAAACAAAGTTAAAAGCAGCATTTATTTAAGTGTTCTGCCTGTAAAACAAAATCGTCTCACCTAAAGTTTGAAAAAGTATTACATGAAGAATATAACGTAATCATTAATACAAATGTCATTCGTGATTTGTGTGAATCTGTTCTGAGAAANTAATACAAATGTCATTCGTGATTTGTGTGAATCTGTTCTGAGAAAAGTTCAAGCAATGTGTTGAAGGCCAATTTATTAATAAAGAATTCTTTGTTACTTTAATAAAACACAATTCTGTACAATATAACATCTAATAAGATATCTATGATATAATAATCTAATAATATAATATAAATATATAACNTAATCTAATAATATAATATCTAATAAAATATCTATGAACATCATAATCTAATATTCTATTAATTCCATTAATAGAATTCTATATTCTAGAATTCTATTCATTCTGGCTGACACTAACAGAATATTCTAATTCTGTCTAATAATAGTCTATTAATTCTATTAATTATATTAATTCTATATAATATAATAATAAATATAATATTTAATATAACAAAATATCTATAATATAATAATAAATACAATATCTAATAAAATGTCTATAATATGATGATCTAATATTCTATTAATTCTATATTCTAGAATTAATCTATTAATTCTATTAACTCTATATTCTAGAATTAATCTATTAATTGTATTAACTCTATATTCTAGAATTAATCTATTAATTCTATTAACTCTATATTGTAGAATTAAGCTATTAATTCTATTAACTCTATATTGTAGAATTAATCTATTAATTCTATTAATTCTATATAATATAATATATAATAAATATAATGAAATATATTCTAATAAATATAACTCTTTATTATTTCTAATAAAAAATATCTATTAACAAAGAATTCTTTATTATAAAGAATATTTCAAATGTTTCCATTATTTTGTCCAATCCCTGTACAGTCGACTGACAATAGTGGAAAATTCACCATTGCGTCTAATTTAGGCTTATGATAGATGATGAACGTGCGTCGCTCGGTCGTATTGGAGCAACGTTAATTCACACTGCTGATGCCATTCGATTCCTATTATTCACGGTTCTCTCCCCCTTCCCTCCTTCTGTACAATCGCGATTGAACGCAGACGAGGTTGATAATCCACCAAATTTCCAAACGGGCGGCCACATAATTCATACCGGGCCATATTATTCCGCGTGGCTACCTCCAATTCTCACTCGATTGTTTGTCTAGCTGCCGCATCGAAAGAACGCGCCCGTTTCTCGTTTATTCCCCTGTTTATCCGGCCATCGTCAAGTCCTTCATTATCCTTGTTTATTTTCTCAACCGCCACGGTGCTCTGAAAATCGCGTTTGTCACGCCTTTTCAAAAGTCAGTTTTTCACGTTTGATACTTTTTGATGAGATCTTTTTTTCTTTTTTATCTTCCTATGAAACAAGGACCGTTTTCAAAACTCTGGAATCCAAAGTATCGTTCGTTTCAGAGAATCACGCGAACTTGACTAGAATTCTGAAAATCAAAGTGAGGTTAAGTTAGTTCTTCTGATCACT
This sequence comes from Lepidotrigona ventralis hoosana, assembly GCA_002806875.1. Classification (NCBI taxonomy): domain Eukaryota; kingdom Metazoa; phylum Arthropoda; class Insecta; order Hymenoptera; family Apidae; genus Lepidotrigona; species Lepidotrigona ventralis. The sequence goes on along the minus strand of NIPQ01108635.1, from coordinate 12,693 downwards.
AATTATAGAATTATAGGTGAATAAATAGGGTTTAAATTATTGTTTTGCGTACATCGATAAGCGTGTTTGTTTCGGCTCTTCAATTGTATTTTGATCCATGTGCAAGCAGAATGTTTACAGCAATTCGAACTTTGAGAATGGTTTCAAAAAAAACAAAAAAAAAATATGATCAGACTTTGACTTAAGAGCATTGGCATTAGACTTGCGTCACTTGAGAGTTTAAACGATTGTTAAGAAGAGCTGTGTTCTAAATTTCAAGTGGCAAACCTAACCTAAACCTTCTGCAACTTTTCAAATAGACACGAATTTTAAGAAATAGAAGCCCATGATATTTGAACGCCCTTGGATCTGTCATCATTTTTGAAACGACGTAATTTTGAACCAACATTCAGTTAACCAATTTAAAATGACGTGTAACTACATTACCGACATTCAGCCGAGGAATTTGAAAGGACACAGGACTACGTTATCGGTCGCGAATGCGTTAACAATCGACGTCAAAGCGATGAGATCTTTCTGGGATGCTAGGCGCACCTAACCTGCAACCTATTTTTTAGCCAGAGTGAGCTCGACGAACGTTCAACCTGACTTTTGTGAAAAATCCCCGGATCAACTTTAGGATTACATTTCAATTAGTGTGAGCACAATGCCGCGTGAGCTGCGCGTCGTATGTGGGTCGTGTTAGCCGGGGTTATTTTAAAATTCAAAGAAAAAGCGTTCTACGATGTGTTACCTGAAATACCCGCGGGGGAGCAAAAAGAGTTCGAGTTAAGTGTACTTTGTCACGCTGCATACGTCATAAAAATCTGGAACGCAGTCGCATAGCGTAGTACAGTGAAAAGAAATGTCGGTTGGGTTCTTTATTCTTCGGAATCAGCGGCCGCGGTTTCCTTCCCTCGTTACAACGAATTTCTCTTCTTTCATCCGATTTGACGCGTCCGCGCTTTGCATTCTGCATCTGTCTACTACGCACGCATAATGTTTACGCATGCAACCTAACCTATATATACGTACTGTGCGCATATATACAGGGTGTTCCGAACTTAAACGACCAAATTTAATTTACGTACAAAGAGAAGAAAGAAAAAAAATGTTACATAAAAAAAAAAAATTCGCAGAAAACGCTTCGTTATAGAGTCACGAAGAAATATTGTATATGTGAAATATGCAAATGGCGACGCATTTTTCATTTCAGCACACAAGCTGGCATATTTTTTCACTTGTTAACAATTTCGTGTCATTAATTATGATTGACACGATAAAAAATAATTCTCAATCCCATCGAGGGAATAACAGAATTAATAACACTGTCAGGTGTTTGCACGTTTAATAAAAATCTGATGTTACTTCCGTCGAGTAAAATCTTTCGTTTCGAAGCACTTTCGTAAAAATTAAATGCGTAGGTGGCTGTTTCATACGTAGAACATACTTTATACAGAGAGAGGACGAAATTGCATACTGTTTTTTTTTTTCACGCGCAACGTAACGCTTATAGAAATTTTTTCTAGTCGAACTGAACTTCCAGTGACCTTTATTCTTTCATAAAAGAAACGTTCTTTTTCTTTTTTTTTTTTATGCGAATCGTAGATGAATTCATCATCATTGATGTACCATTCATTACAGCAAATACAGCAGTAAACACGTCGTATAGCATTCTTTACTTTTTACGCGTAGATGAAGTCCTCGCAGTTTAAGTTCCGGACACCCTGTACATATGATTTACTAAACTTACCGACGTAGCATCACCGAATAGTAACAGTTGGGTTCGTCTTTCGTCGATATAATAATTAGTGAACTTATCTCGTCTATATCGAATTTTCTCGAAGATACCCGAGATACATCCGACTATACTGTGTGTTAAAAAAGAAAGAGAGAAGATAGAAATTAATTAAAGCTAAACAACGTTTCGGCGTTAGAACGAATTGGCAGAGTGGCCTGTAATTAAGTGCATTCCCTGCAGTGTGTCGGACGGCGAGAAGGGGTAAATAGTGAGGGGTCGTTTAACTTGATTTTCGCGTTATCCTTAACGAGGTTAAAATCACTGTGACGTTCTATGGTCCGGCCAATGTCGTTACGTTCTCGTTACCTACATCCGATAGAATCGGTTGTCTGAGTCGCAGGAAATTCAATTTCCCCCCGATCGAAGAATATTTACTGGTGTGTCCTGCGTCCTAAAAATGGGGCGGCGGAAATCCTCGCGTTTGGATCTCGGACGAATAAAATCCTCCGTGAGATCGCCCGCAGTAATAAGCGGAAATAAAGGATCAAAAATAACGAGAGAGAAGATTGGTGCCGAGATTCTTGGACAAAGAGATGATGAAGCACAAAGACAAGAGCAATGTAATGCTATTAGGAGATCTAAATGTAACGATATTTATGGAGGTATATAAGTAAGAGGGGTAAGTTATGCGAGAAAACAAAAATCGAATCGGTATTGCAGATACCTGTAAAATATTAATGTTTTTCTTTTAGATAATTATTCTGTCGTCTGCAGTGAAAATTAAAGATGTTTAAAAATACCGATATTAATAGGATTGATCGATTATGAAGCGATTATATTACGATATTACTAACTCATATAACCGGTAAAACCTCAAAATACCGGTGTATCGGTATTCGATTTCTGCAAAAAAAAAAAATTAAACAAGTGGTTTTTCGCAGAATGATGCACACCATGATGATTAAATTTCTGTCGTTAAAAAAACAGTTTTACACGAAACCTGTATCTTCAATAATTTCCGAATATATTTGACAAAGCGTGTTCAAAGGAGGTAGTTTTCACTCCCTCTTCAAAAAAGAAAGATACGGGTCAAATATTTTTGTTTTTCGAAGGCTACTTTCATACATCAACTTGTGCGAAATTTCATGGAAATCTGGCGATTGATACTTTGGACAGAGGAATGAAATATTAGTGGGATCGGCAATGAATGAACCGAGCTGCTGTGCGAGTGGTAAGGCAAAATGCAAGCCAAGTTCGTCGGATGGCCGTGAGGCTAGAATGAAATCAATGAATGAATAAAACAACGAGATTGATTTCGATACATATCCGTTTATGTCGCGTCGCGCGAATATGCCCATGCCAATAATGCGACACACATAATGCGACGTGCTTGTAATTTAATTCATCCGATTACCGATTTTCCAACTACGATAATTAAATTTAGCCATCATATGGTATTATTATGCAGCCTCGCGATATCCCAATTTCTCGCAGTATCTGACAACTACGTGCCAGTTGTGTTATATTAACTTGGCTAGAGTGAAACGAATATAACGTTATTATTCCACCCTGTATTAATTCGACGAAACGAACTAGGGAGAGGGGGAGAGGATACCAGCAAATATCCCGATCCCGAGCTATCAATGGCCATAATCTGTTGAATTCGTCGTAAAATCGATCTCGATGTATTGTAGAAATTGCTCGATAATCGACTGTGAGCGAGCAGATAGAGCGATTAGATNAAATTGCTCGATAATCGACTGTGAGCGAGCAAGCGATTAGATAGATAAGCATTTACTCTCTCTCTCTCTCTCTCTCTCTCTGTGCGAGAAAAACGGAATGACGCAGGCTATTTTGATTTCATAACAAAGGCAAAGCCGTTCACGCTGAAATAACAAACAATGAATAATTAAGGAGTGAAGTAAATAAAACAATGAGAAATTAAAGGTTTTTGGAATAATAAATAATTAACATAAATGTGACTGTAAATAATGAAAGAGGAAAGTGGAATAATAAATAATTGAAGGTACGAAGGTTTAGGTTAGGTTCGGTAGAAAATCGACTAGCCGCTTGCGTCCGCCATTTTAATTTGCTTCGACAGACTCGTAGATGTCTTTGCTCAGATTTCTTAATATTCGTCCCTGTAACTCTTGTTTCACACTGATCGTGAGTACTAGCTTACAAAAATGGACAATTATACGTCTTGTTGTGTTATATTGCCAGTTCAAGGTAGAAAGAAAGTCGTTTTCTACTTGGACGCTGGAACCTTGGTCCAACAATTAAAACTTAGAACATTGGCGTCACGGATGTTAAAGTGAAAAAAAAAAAAAGAATTGGAAAATTTTGCAGTATAATGAAGCACACAAGTTTTATTTATACATTTAAGTCTCTAATAAAAATATACACTGTTCTGCATCCAACACACTGTAAAATATCCAACAGAAATTACAAATTCATCATTTTGACTAGTTTGGTGGTTCCAGTTTTTCGGCGGGATGTTTGAAATTCGATGGTCGTCTGCAGAAATGTGTATTGTTTATTAGAATCGTCACTATTTATAGAAGTTTTATATATAATTGTACAATTTTATTATTATTATATGACAATAAAACTCATTTAAATGTCTGAAAATACATCAGCAAAATTGAAATTACAAATTCATCATTTTGACCATTGTGGTGGTTTCAGTGTGAACACTTTTTTCGGCGGGACATTTGAAACGACGATTGCCTGAAGAAACTTTTGTGTATTTATTAGAATCGTCACTATAGAAGTTTTATAAATAATTGTGCAATTTTATTATTCTAGTGCTTTTTTTTTTCTTTTAGTTATGGTTGTTCCAGCGTTCATGTTTATATTAATATTCTCGTTAACAAGAAACGAAGCCAACTTGTTCAACTTGACGATTATTGTGAGATACAGATCAAGTGAGAGGGAGGAGGATAGTGTGACTGATACGATGCTAGCCAGCGGAAGAATTTTCAGTGAACATTCTCCGACTGGAGAATTAGAGGCCAGTGATCGATCGACGCTGCGCCACGCAATAATGGAAAATCATGCTTGCCATATTCGTGGATTAACCTCCGTTCGTTATTGTGTGATATATTACCCATTCGCGAGTGGCTGCTTCATCCGTTAATTAAATTCTTATTATAATTATACGAATGATGCCGCGAAATTGCAATAATTTTCAGCGTTAAACATACATGTAGATGTGTGGTGGGCTACGGCTATATTATATATATAGTGCGAGTCATTACATATTATATACACAGTAAGTCATCTAAGAAGCTCAAATGTTTTCGAAATCTTGTGACTATATACTCGATAATATTTCAGGCAGAAGTTTAGTGGCTTCGATAGTTGCATTAATCGATATGATTATTATTTCTTAATGTTTGGAGGTTAGGTTTGCTTTTCAAACGAAATTATATATTTTTTAATACGTTACTCGAGTCTCTGTTCTCGTTCTTTGAAAAAAGAAAGTTGAATCATTAATTTGAGAAATTATTTTAATCATTCTAATTATTATTATTTCAATTTTATTATTTTATTATTATTTCAATTTTACTATTTTATTATTATTTTATTATTATTTCAATTTTATTATTTTATTATTATTTTATTATTATTTCAATTTCATTATTTTATTATTATTTCAATAAATAAATAAAATGAATAAAATTCTAATAAATAAAAATGAAATAAAATTCATTCATTTTTCATGTTTCTTTAGTTATCATTGCGGTGGGAGGGTGGGGGGAAAGAATGTAACGTGAAACGGAAATTTTAAAATAAAATTGCAACACGAGTCGTTTTTCGACTAGTGTGGTAGTTCCTAGTGTTGAAGTAATTTTACCGGTTTGCGAATGAAAATGACCGCGACCAATATTCCGTTCCGGTGTAAGTCGAGTTATTAGGAAATATTCCTTCGGGCGTAAGCCGACGTTGTGCCAAACACGATGGGCACAACGTTTAATTCGACTAATTAAAATGAAATAGGAATTTCCAGCAAATTATACCGGGATGTGTCTCTGCCTTCTCCTCGGGAAATTAAATTATTGATTTCGGACAACGACGAAAATCCCGCCCGGCAGAATCACGGGGGAAGGTAACGCGAATTGTAAAATATTCATAGATGCAGAGAAAGCAAATATCGTGGAATAGGTAGTTCGCGTAATCTGGCGACAAATGTAACGAGTTTTTACAGTCGTTCGAGTTACAACTATCTCTGTTCCTCTCTCCCGTTTTATCTCTGCCTTGTTAATCCTCGTTTGTAATCCCGCGCTGCGAAACACGTTCGTAAGGAAACAAAAATAAAAGAATTAAAAAGAAAGAAAAAAGAAAAAAGGGAGAGAGAAGAAAGAAATTAAAGATTCTGGAAATCAATAAGAAACGAATGGTTCGAACTTTTTTTGAAATTGGTTGAAAAGAAGGAAAATTCATTAATTAATTGTTGCTAGTAAAAGAAGAGAAAACGGCCAAGTCAACATGGCACCTGACCGAAGATAATTCGGGCAAAGTAACGATTGCTCGAGCTGTTTGCACTTTCTTCCGAACCGGGCCGGATTTCCAAGGGATAACTAATGCTAGTTACATCACCGCAAACGTACGAAACGCGTCACTTCCCGTCGTATGTACATTGTGAAATAAACATTAGCTTACCGCGGCAAAGGGAGTTCACCTTGGTATTAATTATCTGCGATACGACGTTCGTGGAATTATCAAGGCATGTGCATTCGTATCTAAATAGAAACGTCACATTTACGAGATCGTGCATTTTTGAAGATTTTAAAAAAAAGCTAAGAGGAGGTTTATTTCAAAACAATGTTTGCAGAAACATGTTTTTGGTTAAGTCTTTTTAAAATTGTTTGCGAGATAAAGATAATTCGATTCAGACTGAGTGAATTTGTAAATAAAAGAACGTCACGTCTAATTGTGTTCGTAAAAATATCATGTTTCAATCACTTTTTTTTTCTAATACTTTTAAATAGAATATATCATAAATTTTTCATCTCAATTTCCATCAATCGCTCTTCATTGATGAAGCACCATCATGTTCAATTCGAAAAATAATTCTCGAAACAGTACTGGCAACACTGTCCATATTTTTTGATTGTAATTCTCATCACTAATAGCGCTGCGATGCAAAACGTGGCTGAGTCGGTATGATAGAATGTGACACGAAAATGATAAGAGGGCCCTAGGACCCCCAAATCGGGGGAGAAAAAAATTGGATGTTTTGTCTATTCCTGTACTTCGTCTGTGCTAAAAGATTAAATGGATAAAGGTAGAATTACTTCTCGATCAGGCGTTTTGGGCTACTTCGTATTCTCTGTTCATCTACAGGGTGTCCCATTCTAATCTATAAATGCAATTATCTCCGAGACTATTTGTCGTTTGAAAAATATCACAATTTCGTTCATAAGATGAATTATTAATCTAAGATAATTTTATTTATAGATTAAAAATGTAAAAGTGTTAACACTAGAATTAAACCAAAATGGTCAAAATGAAAAATTTATAATCCCAGATAGATGTAGTACGATGCATGTTTTAAAGATTCAAATGATTTTTTGTAAAAAGTATTACACTGTATTACAAAGTTTTTTCACCCTTTTTTTTTGCTTCCCTGATGGAAATTTTACGCTTCGTCGGTAGTTTCAGCGTTGATAACTCCACTAGTTGCAGTCGTTGAAATCAGAGCTATAGAGGTTAGAATTAACCTTTCGATTCGATTAGAATCGATCATTGGTTAGAATTAGATACAGGTTTTGATTAGAAAAATCTCCAAGTTAAGAGGCAATTTCTCGGATGTTCCCAGAACGACGACAAAAGAGTAATCACGATCGCAGCCTTGGTCGAGAAGCCCTCTTTCATTCTCCGATCGCGGATGCGCTTTCTTTTTGCTCGGGCTTGAAAGCCGCTTCGTCGAATCTCCGAGCCGAACACTTCCCTTTGGTACCAGATTGGGTTCACCGGCTGGCAAGCCACCGTCACCAAAGCCAGAGTGTGTAATGGCTTCGAAAAAACCTCGATGGAGGTGGAGAAATCTCGCGGTTCTTCGTCCTGTCTTCTCCTCTTGAAACGCCGCCGCGACTTTTATTCCCGAATAAAGTAAGAGGCTTACCGCTCAGCAAGGTCTCTCGCTTCTCGTTCCGCTTCTCTTCGAAGATTGATCTCGGATTGATCTTGGAAGCTTGACAGGCTGGCATCGTGATTGCTCGTCATTTTCAATCCAATACGTTCATTTAAAATATTAATATCACGTATTGTCATATCAGATATTGAAAATTCTGTACACATTGTATAACGTAGATTCTTTCAGGATTTTTACATTCTAGTTTATACTTCGCACTATGCATCAGCAGAAACTTTAGCTCTCATAAACCTGTTTGACGCCATAAAAGGGGATGTTTATCGCAAAAGAAACGTGTTTGGTATTTGTTTATGACCATCCCAAGTACCTTCTCTGATACATAAATACACATTTTATTACTTTGCTTTACTTTACTTTACTACTTATGTTTCAAACAGTTCGTTTTTTTTTAGGTTAGGTTAGATATTTTTTTTTAGGTTAGGTTAGATATTTTTTTTTAGGTTAGGTTAAGTTTCAGTTCTTTACAGATGGAAAAATGGACACTTTTTTACCGACCGAGACAGGGACGCTATTCATCGAACACATTTCGATCCCCGATCTGTTGCCTCCTTTTTTCTTCATTATCCGTGAATTTCATCCGCTTTATTCTTTGTTCATTTGCTCTCGTTTTACTCGCGTTATCGTTTCTCGATATTTACACATTTACAGATCTATCTTTCATCGGCAAAAGTTCCTCGGTGCAAAATCATAAATTTCCTCGATCAACGTCGGTATTAAATGTCTCGTAAGCACGTAGCATGCATTGTAAAAACACTCGCCGAGGTGTATTGAAAATCTGATGGAAACAATCGTTGTTCGATGCTTTTGCTTTATTTGCGCGTACGGTATATAAGTAGGTAAGTAGATTTTACCCCGGCGCGAGGAGATTCATTACCGGTAATCGAAAAAGCTTCAATCGGTTTATCGGCTATCGACGGATTGATTAGATAATAAGCTATTTCAACGCGATCCACCTTTATTAATCGGCGGTGCATACACCGTTCGGGCTTAATGCCTCTCGTCACGTCGAAATCCTCCACTTGGTGGTCGTGTTTGATTATATTTGACATGTTGCAGCGCGCAACGTGCCGGATCGCGTGAAATTTCCTCGAGGATTAAGCGTTGCAATGAAAACCGGTTTCGATCGGATTTTCTCGCTACGACAGGTAGGTACAGGTTGGAAAGAAAAGTTTTTCCATAAAAATCTGCCGCAAAATTGATCTCGATTTTGAGCTTCAAGATCAAAAATTTCTTTTCTTTTTTTTTCTGTTGCATTGTGTTCTACTTATCGCGAAGGTAAAACTTTGCCAAGGAACTATAGGTCACAACCTAATAGTTCTTTTGATAAATGACAAAAAAGTTAACACTGCGTACGTTCGAACAGCGACTTCATATGGATTTAGTTTCTGGATTCGTTTGGAAATGTATCACTGACATTTGATTTATCATAGTTGTAGCACCAATGAATCTAAATAATCAAATAATAAGATTGTTTAATATCGCTCGAAATGTAATCATTGCGTGCTAACAGCGACCTTATGACTCTGGACGCAAATTTCTGTAATTTTCGTATCAGGTTTCCACTAACATTTGATTTATCATAGTTGTAGCATCAATGAATCTAAATAATCAAATAATAAGATTGTTTAATATTGCTCGAAATGTAATCATTGCGTGCTAACAGCGACCTTATGATTCTGGACGCAAATTTCTGTAATTTTACCATTTGATTTACCACAGTTGTAGCATCAGTGTGAGTTTAAATAATCAAATGATAAAGCTAACTGTTAACATTATTCATGCACACGCTCAGAACCATAAAGTCGCTGTTAGGACGTACGTGTCTGCAGTGTTAAATGATCAAGCTAACTTTCTTGCCATTTCTCAAGAGAACTATTAGATTGCGACCTTGGAAAAGTTTTATCTTCACGATGAGAATACAATGCAGTTCTTTATATACATTTCCATGAAATCCAAAAGTATAATTTCGGCAGCGAAAGAACGAAGTGAAAGCCAAGGTTTGTTTCATATAATACGGGGAAGATAATTTTTCCAGAAAAGAATCATTGTACGTCGTGCTGTTTAGCTTACAGTTTCCTTTCAGATTATCACGTGAATCAAGCGTACGAACGCAGGTAATTCGAATCGCTCAGGTAATTCAGTTAATCAAACAATTACTAAAATCACGGCGAAACTAATAACGGTTGTTCAAACAGCAGAGCAAACGCGTGTGCACGTATTATACGTAGGGTATATATTTGAGCAGAGTTGATACTTGCAGGAAAGCACGGTTAATCCATGCGTCAGAGAAGGCACACGGGTTGCAGTGGGGGTTCGTCTAATTTCGTGGACCCCTTCAGGACTCTAAATCCTAGCCACGTAGAGTACGGTTTGTGCGTGCTGTTAAAGCACGGGCAGCAGTTGGCGGTTCGTTCGTTTCGTGACATTGCCAACCGGTAAGCGGCTTATCATCTCTTTCTTCGTCCCGTTTCAGCCTTCTTTCAAGGGTGAGAAGGGTAAAAGGGGGGCGAGGACTCACCTTCGTCATCCTCTTAATATCAAGCCAGCCGGGATATTAGGCGCCGTTTTAATATCACCCGGAGAAATTGTGCTTGCTCGTCGACAGCTTTATGCCCTTGGTTCACCTTCTATTCTTTTCTAATTAAGAGCCCCTTCATTTGGGGACAAGATTTCAGCGCGACACGGTCCCTTAAATATTCGTTCCTCTTCGTTTATTATTCTGCGTATTATTTCCAACGATACTCGCGATACTGGTCTTCGAAAGTATTTAAAACATGATATATTTACGGTGGAAATGGTTACTGTACCTTCAAAATGATAAATATTTGTACGATACGTACAACGATTGTGTGTATTAATTTTATTGAGATCGGGCAACTAGTATGAAATCATAGGTCACAAAAGTATTTATAATGATTAATAATATGTATTTTTGGAATTTTCAGTAAGAAGTCATGGAACATACTTTGGATATTTATATCAATTGCCATATTTTACCATTTTTTTGCTTTAATTCGTCCTTCACATCCAATAAATACTCTGTGGGATTAAGGTTAGGATTGTGCAGTTGGTACAGTAACCATTCTTTAATAATTTCAGTTGAACGCTTCGGATCGCTGTTTCGTTGAAAGTAATAATTTCCTGGCAAATTTAGTTTATCGAGACTTCTTTCCAAGAGTTTCCTTCCGAGTTTTTAAATGTTTCAGCTTATCTTAGCAAAAAAATAAGATCTCTAGTTGTTGCTATACAGCCCTATACCATCACCGATCTTCCACCATGTTTTATTCTAAATAAATATGAACCTAACCTAAATCTAATCTAACTTGAACTTAACCTAAAATTTTAACAAAAATAAAGAGACCGTCGTTGAATTGCGCCCAGCATTCGAACACCTCCTCTCCTCCCATGGTAGGCCCAAACACTAATTAATTCTCATCTTATTCCTTTTAGTATCAGTGCCTCAAGATAACTTTCAAGGTATTGGGAATTTTTATCTGTCGAACCCCTCATCATTTCTGTATTTCCAAACTTATCATCGTATCATCATCATTGATGACTTCTCTCAGATTTGGGAGAATCACAAGATATGTTCGGTGCGTTGGAATTCCTGGGGTATCATCGGGTTCGGTTTTTGTTGCTGGCCCATCCTTCCTTTTCTCAGTCCAAGGGCAAAGTCTGGGGCGTGGAAATTCGTGAAGAAAATTAGCGAGGAACCATACTCAAGAAGATTTGATCTTGAGCTCCCCCTGCTCGAAGTCGAATACCTAATCAACAGCGCCGACGATCTCCTAGCATTTCTAACTACAATAACTCCTAATAAGTTGTCACATGTCTCGCTTGTCAACACACATACTCGCCTATACAATGAAAAGAATCAGACCCAAACAAAGCAAGGTGATCGTTGCGTGCCTGGGACACGCACAGTTCTAGATCCATTCACGGATTTCGAAGTCCTATCTTAAAAATATAGTTGCTGTGGGAATCACAATTTTTGAATATTACCTCAAAATTTATATATATATATTTTGTTCAAAAGATTCGCATCGTCTCTAAATAATTGTGGCAAAATACAAGAAAATTTTAAACCTTTAAGCATATTTCTTCCAATGATTAAATATATCAGTGTAACTAATGACTATTTTTCTACAAATTCAGTTGCTAACCTAACTTAAGCCTATACTATCACCAATCTTCCACCATAATTTATTTATATTTTATTATAAATAAATAAATATGAACTTAACTTAAACCTACAATTCTACAAAATCAGTTGCTAACCTAACTTAAACTTGTAGCATCACCAATCTTCCACCATATTTTATTATAAATAAATATGAACCTAATTTAAACCTAATCTAAACTTAATCTAAACTTAACCTAACTTAAACCTAACTTAAATAAAATTTTTTGGATTTAAAAATTTATTTATATTTTATTATAAATAAATAAATATGAACCTAACCTAAACCTACAATTCTACAAATTCAGTTGCTAACCTAACTTAAACCTATATCATCACCAATCTTTCACCATATTTTATTATAAATAAATATGAACCTAATTTAAACCTAATCTAAACTTAATCTAAACCTAACCTAACTTAAACCTAACTTAAATAAAATTCTTTGGATTTAATTTTATATTTTTTCTTCTCCATAAGAGAACCAAAAACATTAAATTTACTCTCATCGGGGAACAATACCGTACTCCAGAAAGAATTATCTTTGTCAATAAATTCTTTGGCCTACTTTAAATATAAAACTTTATTCTTTTTACTAAATAGAGTTTTCTTCTTGGAACTCGTGCATTTGAA
>NIPQ01108633.1:0-37629 GCA_002806875.1 Lepidotrigona ventralis hoosana | reverse complement strand
TTTGTACGAATAAACCTTTGTTATATTTGGACTGCACCTTCCGTACGTCTACTGAATTTTGTGTTCAGAGAGAGACATTTTCTATTTAAACGTTGCCGTACGCAAAAGACCTGCTGATTAATTCATCGATATTCATAATCAAGTGAGCATTTTCAGTGTATGTACCAACTTCTTGTCGGCGTAACACTTCTTCCTCCTTTCAAAGCGGTCGTCTAAGTGAGCATTTTCAGTGTATGTACCAACTTCTTGTCGGCGTAACACTTCTTCCTCCTTTCAAAGCGGTCGTCCTCTTCGGGTGGACTTCAGATCTGGCAGCTGATTTCACTAGTCTTGTCTTATCTCATTCGATCGTTGCACAGTATAATCTGATCCCATGTCCTTTGTGCAATTTCCTCTGTATTCGGTGTTTGAAAAAGGAATAAATAAAACCCCCAAAAAATGTCTACTTAAGTGGTCAGAATGAGATTTCAACGCCTCAACATTCGTGTTTCGGCATAAACAACAACCACTAAAAAATCTTGAGTGAGACGTCGGCAATTTATCGCGAAAAGGGAGTCGTATTTTTTCCTTGTATTTATTTGTATTCTCGTCCTCTTGTATCCTCTTCAGATCCAATATGCAGTATTTATTACTTCGGAGTTGTACGTGCGTCACTGAACCGCGCAGGTTGACATCCAATACCTTCGTTTTTGCTTTAGGAGAACGAGAAATCAATTTGTTCAATCGTTCTTTTAACAGATCTTGGCCTTCCCAAATAGATTGCAATTTTGGACATTTTCTTTGCGTGCGTCTTGGGTAATACAACCAAACTTGCTTTACCGTTACGAAGGAAATTGACCGCGAATATGTGTTTACCAGCTTTTTATTTTAGAACTGCAATGATCTTTATTTTAGAACCACAGTCGTCCGTGTACGAACTTGTGGATTTCCGCAAGCGTTTCCTACGTTCCTTCTTCAATGGTGTCGTCATCCAAAGTAGTGGTTTAGGTCCTCTCGAGAGAGCTTTGGTACCATATGTATCAAAGACAGCGTACACTGACTCGTCTTATGCTGAGAAGATCGGTACGGTAAGAGAAAGAGTGCACCAACGAGTCACATTATTTTTGATTATCGGCAATATAATGGGACAAATATTGCAACAATGTCCTTATCATTCTCCCTATGAGTCCGTCCAACAGAAGGTTATTGAAGTTGTCCTAGCCCTCTTGATTGCAAGTAACTGCATAAGCATCTTTAATGCAGCAGACTCATAATTTCGACTTCGATCAGAGTGGAGATGTAAATGAGCACCATGTCGGCTTACTTATCTGAAAAGAGCTGCAGCAATTGTCGTCGCGTGCTAATTGGAATCACAATGGAATCACTTACGGCCATTTAGAAAAATGGGCAGCTACTACCAGCGCGTATTTATTTCCACTTGATGATGTAGGCAAGTCCTACATCTTGGGCATGAGCACTAGTCTCGCGGTCTTCTAGTATTCCGGAATTCTGCCGATGTATATGCAGCCGTCGAACAGCCTAAGCTTCCGGTTTAGGGCTCGTAACGCCAGCACTAGCGCGCTGCCGGGAATCCCGTCCGGTCCAGGAGTGGTGTTCGGTTGCCATTTTCTTTGCAGTTCCTCTTCTGTTACCGGTGGTGGCAGTGGTAGTGAGTCTGCATCTCGAGGCGGAGTGCCTCGCGTCTGTTCCAAGTCCTGCGGAAATAGATCTCCCAGGATTATCTCGGGCGTTGTCCTGTTCAGGGTTTCCGTTGTCGGAGGTTCCTTCAGTCGGAGCATCCCCTGCAACATCCGGAGGAGTCTTAACCAGGGATCATGATTTATGGTGCTTATCAGTTCGTCCAATGCACTAGCTTTGGTTGACCGCATCGCCTCCTGAAATATACTCTCCTTCACTCTGTACCGTTGGTAGAGCGACTCTTCCATTGCTACGTCGCGATGCTTCTTCCTTCTAGCTCGCTAGAACATACGACGAACTATCGCGCAGCTGATCCTCTTCTACTCGAACTCAGGCGACAACCAGTAGACTGAGTCGCGACACGTGTATCAGACGCGGCATGGCGGCGTTGCTGATCTCGACCATTTTCCATTGGAGCCACTTTGCGCCTTGATCGAAATCGTAGACGGGGTCTGTTGATGGCTCAGTTTATGTTACGGCGTGGGCCGCAGCAATCAGCATATCAACGTCAAACTTCCTTAACACGAATCTCGTGAGCGATGGCTCCACTTGCTGTTGTCGGTTGGCGAACCATATCCTAGCGGGGTGAAGGTCGATGACGAGGTAGATGTGCGACTCCATCTCCTCCGCCGCAATCCACTCCGATACTTTGCGCGCTACTGCGTTGGACAGATCAACCATCGATTTCCCCTGCCTGTGGACGCAGGTACTTGCTCCGCCTGTGTCGCCACATAGCCGCGCCCTCGTTCGATCTGTCGGAACGGGGTGAAGGTGTCGATCTCCGTCATGACCGGCGCGACGGGATCCAGTCTGTCTCCGATCCAGCTGAAATGGTCGGGGACCCTGTGGGGATCTGCCAATAATGCAAAACCTGCTTCACGTTCGGCTCCGGTCTGCAAGAGCAAGGTTGGCCTGTATGATGCGTCCCGCGAGGGCAACTACTGCATCGTTTCCACGACTTCTTCACTGCCGTTGGCTAAGTTCTTTCCCTGTCTGAGTAGTGGCTCGCAGAACTCGCTGTCCAATCGATGGTTCGCCGGCCTGCCGAGATCCGCGCACAGCGGGCACTTGACAAGGGCGGTGCAGTTTCTCACCCAGTGACCTAGTGTCCTGCATATAAAGCACTTTCCGATGCGGTCAGCATCCGACGGAGAGCGTTGTGCTGTGTGCCCTGTTTCCATACGAAAACGTTGTAGAGGCCGAGCGTTCAGCGCCTCCACTTGCGCTGATACCCAAACCACTATACACATGCTAACCTAAACCTAACCTCGCGGACGGTAGCAAAAAATTCACGGTCGGGGTGAGTACATTACTGTTTATGTTCGCGCGTCGGCATTGTAGGCAGTTTCGGATCCATTGTCGGCAATCGCGGTCTACTGACGGCCATAAAATACGTTGCTTTACCAGCCTAACGGTTGTCTTAATACTTCAATGCGCCTGGTTGTGAGTCATAGGCTTGCCTTCGGTAGGAGGCCGTTAAAAAGGTCTGCATGTGTCAGAACACAACACAACACGTTGCAATAAACTTCGGCATTATTGCCTACGTGCTTAACCTTTTTTAATTGCAGTGAGCTACGAGACGCTGTGAAGAGCCGTTTGAAATCCTCATCCGTATTTTGCGATCGAGATGGTTGCTTGTAATTCAGTGATACTGCCACTGCTTCTTCTGTAGTGCCCCGTCCGCAACGGAGGAACGTAATACTTCTGTGTCGAGAAGTACCGTAAGATCGTCGTTACATATTAAAATCCTGAGCTCATTGTGAACCATGCGATGCGTAGAATAATATGAAATCACCAGGTTTAGGTAATACAATTACTGAGTGAATGTCGAAAATTTTGAAGTCTGGAATGAAGGACTTGGAACGACATGAAGCACCGTAATATTTCAGGCTCAATAAATAATATTAGATCGTCGTTATATATTCAAAAATTGAGATCATTGTGAGCCCCGTAATGCACAGAATGACGTAGGCATAACATATCGACAAATATATTGACAGAATGAATGTCGAATATTTTGAATTGTCATACAAAATCCCTGCACCGCACCGGAAGTACCATAAAATATCAGGGTCATAAAAAATATTGCATCGTGATTATATATCATTGTGTGTGTGTGTGTGTGTGTGAAAATTGTGTTCATTGCGTTCCCCGCGATGCGTAGAATAGTATAAGGCCACCGGATCGAATTAATATATCGGATGTCGAAAAAATTTTTTATATTCATATGATATATATGACGCGAAACTTACTGGAGGACCGTGATATTTCGATGTCAATAAATCAGACAGAGATAATATATTGACAGAATGATTGTCGAAATTTTTGAATGGTCATATGTAACGACCGGAACACATCCAAGGACCGTAATACTTCATGGTCGATAACTAATATTAGGACGTTGTTACATACTAAAAAATTGTGTTCATTGTGAACCCCGTGCGTAGAATAAGCCTACCAGATCGAAATAAGATATTGAATTTCGAATGAATTTCGAATACTTTGAAGTGACATGTGAAATCTCCGGATAAATATATCTCCAGATAATACTTCTGGGGCGACAAATAGTATTCGATCGTAGTCGTATATTAAAAAATTTCGGTTGTTGTTATCGCGATGAGTAGAATAATATAAGGCCATCAGATAGAGATAATATAATGACAGAGCGAATGCCGAAAATTTTGAACGGTCATATGTAAGCCCGGAAATGCACATATGTTGGGCAACTTTTCAGGGTTGATAAATAATATCATAATAATATAATAATTATGTATTATACGCAGTACGCGTTTATTGTGATCTCCGCGATGGGTAGAATAATATAATATGATCAGACCGGTATAGTATATTTTCATAATGAATGTAGAAAATTTTGCAGAACCATACATAAACCACTAACAGTGCTGGATGACCGTAATATTTCGATAAATAATTTTAGAAGATATTTATGTACAAAAAAAGGTGTTCATTGTGATTCCCGTAATGCGAAGAATATTATAAGAGCCTCAAGTCGATATTATATATTGACAGTATGAGTGTCGAAACCTTTGTATTTCCATATTTAAGCCCCGAACAATAACGAAGGACTGTAATATTTCACGGTATATAAATAGTAGTCGATGATGTGTGTGTGCAAAAAAATGGTGTCCACAGTGATCCCCATGATGCGTATAATAATATAAGACAAGCAAAATGTTATGATATATAATTACAGAATAAGTATCGAAAATTTTAGTGGACCATATGTAGCCCCAAAGCGTAAGGGAGGAATATACCGTAATAATTCAGATATAAATATTGTTTGATCCTCTTTGTATACAGAAAAAATGTGTTCATAGTGATCCCAGTGACGTGCAGAGTAATATATGTCCATCAAATCGAGATAATATTTTGATAAATTAATGTTGAGTTTCTGAAAGGGGCATATGGAAACATCATTCCATTTACAAGAACACCGTAATATTTCAAAGTCGATAAATAACATTAGATCGTAATTTTACATTAAGAAATTATGTTCGCAGTGATCCCAGCGATGAATAGTATAACACCACCAGATCGCGATAACATATAGGGATGGTGAATCGAGAGCGTTCAAGCAACATGTATACCTCATTCCACATAACCGGAATTCCGTAATATTTCAACCTAAATAAATAATATTAGATGATATTTGTGTACAAAAAATTGTTCTCTTTGTGGACCCAGCGATGCGTATAATTAAATAAAACCATAAAACGAATATGATATAAAGACAAAATGAATGTGGAAAATTTTGAATAGCTTATGATGTTCGCATTCAACGTATCGGACATTCGTAATATTTCAGTCTAAATAAATAATATTAGATGATAATTGTGTACAAAAATGTGTAATTCTCTGTGAACACCGCGATGCGTAGAATTATATAAGACAATGAAATCGTTATGATATATTGACAGAATGAATGTGGAAAATTTTGAATATACAAACGTAATCCTCTATTGTGTACAAAAATGTGTAATTCTCTGTGAACACCGCGATGCGTAGAATTATATAAGACAATGAAATCGTTATGATATATTGACAGAATGAATGTGGAAAATTTTGAATATACAAACGTAATCCTCATACACGATTTAATACTATTTGTCTACTACGATGCGTTACGGTCCTGCGATACGGTTCAGGGCTTAACTAAGATGATTCAAAATTTTCGATACTCATTCTGTAAATATATTACCTAGTTATCACGGCCTTACATTAATCTACGCATTTCGGGGATGATGATGAACACAAATTTTTCATATATAACGTCGCTCTAATATTATCTATATACACTGAAATATTAAGGTTCTCCGCTACGTTTCGGGAATTATGCATAAACGTTCAAAATTCATTCTTAACATATTATTTCTATCTGAGGATCTCATATTATTCTACGCTTCGTGAGGATTGCAAAGAACGTAATTTTTTAGTACACAACTATGGTCTAATAATATTTATCGAGCCAGAAATATTACGGTGTTGCTGTACGTAGAATGATGTTTACATAAGGACATTCATAATGCACGACATTCTTTCCCGTCAATATACTATCTTGATCTGATAGGCTTATATTATTCTAATCATCGCTGGGATAACAATGAACGCAATTCTTTATATACATCTCTAATTCATCGACGACAATCAAATATTATTTATCGACCCCGAATTATTGACGTCCCCCAATATGTTTCGGTGCTTACATGAACGTTCAAAATACTCGACATTCATTCTGTCAACATATTATCTCAATCTGATTTTCTTATATAATTCTGCGCGAAGCGGGTATCACAAGAAACACAATTCTTTAATATATAACGACGATCTTATATTATTTATCGTAATTGAACTATTACGGTCTTGCAGTACGGTTGGCGTTACATATGACGATTCAAAATTTCAGCCAATCATTCTTTCAATATATTACTTCGATCTTACTCCCTTACATTAATATGCATATCGTGGGGATAATAATGAACACAATTTTTTATTATATAAAAAATTAATTGTTTAAATAACGACCTTGACATATTACGGTCCTCCGTTACTTTTCGTGGTTTCCATATCTCCGTTCAAAGTATTCGACATTCATTCATTCATTCTATATTATCTCGTTCTGGCTGTCTTATAATATTCTACGCATTACAGGCACAACAATGAACAAAATTATTCAATATATAGCAAGGATCTAACATTTTTTATTGACGCCAAGTGATGCGGTCCCCCGGGATGAGTCGGAGATAACATATTACCAATCGAAAATTTCGACATTCATTCCATCAATATATCACAACGATTTCATTGTCTTGTATTATTGTGCACATCGCGGTGCTCACAATGAATATCATTTCTTTGTTTAGGACAACAATTTAATGCTATTTATAAGTTCTGAAACATTACGGATATCTGGTTCGTGGCATGTGATTTACACATGACGGTTTAGAAATTTCAACATTCATTCTGTAAATCTAGTTGTTTTTGCAATTTTATATTCTTCTATATATCGCGGGTTTCACAATGAACAAAATTTTTTTCTACATCGTGGCATGTGATTTACACATGACGGTTTAGAAATTTCAACATTCATTCTGTAAATCTAGTTGTTTTTGCAATTTTATATTCTTCTATATATCGCGGGTTTCACAATGAACAAAATTTTTTTCTACATAAATATCATCTAATACTAACATTGTCTGAAACATTACGGAGTTCCTTTCGTTAAAATGAAAGAGGTTTACATATGAAAATTCAAAATTTTCCAATTTTTTTCACAATGAACAAAATTTTTTTCTACATAAATATCATCTAATACTAACATTGTCTGAAACATTACGGAGTTCCTTTCGTTAAAATGAAAGAGGTTTACATATGAAAATTCAAAATTTTCCAATTTCCATTCTGTCAATATACATATATTTGTGGTCTTACCATATTCTACTCATATACGGGTACACAGTAAAAACCATTCTCTGTATATAAATATCTAACATTTTTTTATCAGGCCTGCAACGTAACGGATTTCCGGTAAGATAAATGAGGTTTGCATATGGCAATTAATAATTTTCAACGATCACACTGTCAATACATCATATCTATTTTATGGCCTTATGCTGTTATAGGCAAGGCGAGGTTCTCAGTAAACACCATATCTCTGAAAATAAATATTCTCTAATGTTCATGCTTGAAGTATGGCGGAATGCCGGTACGTTGAATAAAGTTTACGTAATTCAATTCAAAACTTTTCTTTTTCATTCTGCCAATATATTGCATCAATTTTGTGGTCTTATATTATTCTACGCATCGCGGGCTTCACAACAAACAGCATCACTTGTAAATAAAAATCATTTGATATTAAAAATCGGGGCTGCAATATTACAGAGAATTGACAAACGGAATGAGATTTCCATATGTTACAACGAAATATACCACATTCTTTTGTCAGTCCACCGATGTTATTCATCAGCCTGAGAATCCGTCATTCCATCTTAGCCATCAGGCCGAGAAACGTCTATCGATGTTAGCCATCAGAACGTGAAGCGGATTTGGATAATAGTTGTTCGGCTGAGATGTGATCATTTGATTACAGCCATTAGGCCGAGACACGTCCATCGATGTAATCGTTCTGCTCAGATGCGATCATTCGCACATAACCAAAATGACGAAAAACATATCGATTTTAACCGACCGCCTCAGATTCATTCATTCTATTATAGCCATCAGGACGGAAACGTTTTTTCGATGTTAACGCTGAGTTCGGCTGAGTTGCGGTTATTCGATTATAAACATTAGACCGAGAAACGTCATTCGATGTTACCCATCAGACACAGAAGCCGTCATTCTATCTTAGTCAACAGGGAGAGAAACGTTCTTCGAAGTTAGCCACCACGACGTAGGTCTACATCCGATGTAAGCCGTTCGGCTGTGAAGCGATCATTCTAGTATAGACATCAGGACGAGAAACTTTCTTCCAAATTAACCGTTCAGCTGAGATCATTTGATCTCGGTCATTTGATTATAGCCATCATGCTGAGAAGCGTCAAACCATCTTGCCGAGGAACGTCTATTGATGTTAGACATCAGGACGTATAACGAACGTCGATGTTAGCCGTTCGGCTGAGAAGCATACATTCCATCTTAGCCATCATACCCAGTAACGTCATTCGATGTTAGCCATCTGGCAGAAAAGCCGTAAATCCATCTTAGCAATCCGACTGAGAAGTGTCTTACTATGCTACCAAGATTTGAAACAAACTTCGTTGTCAACCTTTCGGCTGAGAAGTAATAATTCCATTACAGCCACCAGCGCGAGAAACGTCAATTCGATTTTAACTCAGCGGCTGAGATGCCGATAATTCCGTTACACGTTTTAGGCCCAGAAACGTGCTTCGGTGCTTCAGACCACCAGTGACTGAATTGGCTCTGGATGTTAGACGATCCGCTCAGAAGCGATCATTCCATCTTGACCAACAGGACGTGAAAGTTCCTTTTTTGTTAGCCACCAGAACGAGAAGCCGTCAATCCATCTAAGACACCAGGTCAAGTACAAGAATCGATATTCGATGTTAGCCACCATTCGTTTGGCTAAGAAGCGATTATTCTATTATAGACATCAGGCCGCTAGCCATCCTGCAGAGAAGACTTCAATTCATCTAAGGCATCAAGCCGTGAAACTTGTAGCGATGGTCAGCATCAGGTCATGTAACGAACTTCACTGTTAACCGTTCAGCCGAGAAACGATCGTTCGATAATAGCCACCGTACTTAGGAACGTCCATAATAGCCACCGTACTTAGGAACGTCGTTAACCTCTCGGGAAGCATGCGATCATTCATTTATAGCCATCAAACTGAGAAACGATCTTCGATGTTAATCGTTCGGATGAGATGCGATCATTCGATTTTAGACTTCCGGGCGGGAAACGTCCTTTAATGTTGACCGTTTGGCTGAGGTGCGACCCTTCGACTATAACAATCAGGCTGAGGTATTTCATTCGATGTTCGCTGTCAAGCTGTGAATGCGTGAATCTATCTTATCAACCAGGAAGGTAATCTTTCTTTGGTGTTATTCTTCAGCACGCACGAAACGGTCCTCTATGATAGCCAACTGAATAATCATCAGGTCGAAAATTATCTCTTGATGTTAGCCATCATGCTGAGGTGCGATCATCCGATATTTTCTATCAGGCCGAGAGACGTCATTCGATATTAGCCGTTTGGCTGAGTAGCGATCATTCGATTATTGCCATCAGCCGATTGAAGTCCTTTAATGTCAGCCATCCCTCCGAGATTTATTATTCGATTTAAATCATTCAGCGATAACTCCCTGTAACGCCGGTAAATCTCCTTCATTATTGCCGACACTGTTCCTACGTTACAGAGCAGGCACTTGAACTCGTACTGGTAAATATTTCGTATATTGCCACCATGGCCCACGCGTTCAAAATAAGGAACACAAATAACCTGACGATCGCACTTTTTGCGAAGTCGTCGCTGGTAGTCGCCGAGGGAGACACCTCGAGAATACGGGACAACCGTGGGAGAGATCTCCAGATATTTTTCTGTCTCGATCGAGGTGGCGATTGCCATTCTGGAGTGGCACAAATTTTTTGTCTTAGATGTGATCGCTCCTCATGCAGGACTGGCTTTACGTGACGATGGTGTGTTCACTGATGTGAGGTGTCGCTGGATTATCCAGCACGCAGTTGACGATGAGTGACCATACATGCCTCCGACGCGGTGCTGAAATTGGCGTCATCTACGTTGTCGACAACTTTATTATAATATCATTAAATTATTAATATCATTATTATCACTATTGTATATCATTATCATCGTTATTCTAAATATTCTTCAATACTAATATCATTATTGTCACTTTATTACCAGTATCATTACTATCACTACTGCTATTACTATTACTGTCGTTATCATCATTATTGTTTGTACTATTAACTTTATTAGCATGCGAACGCGAACGAGAAATTGACCAACAGCGGTGCTATCCCGACGTGTTAGCGGCGAGCAAACCTCGTCACCCCTCGTCATCCTTCAACCTTACCCCTTTCTCTTCAATCACCATTCATGACCAGCGCGTAATGGCATCGTAAACGTCTCTCATATTCTAACTGCAAGAAACTCGTCACCGGCTGTAGCATCCATAATTTCCCACAACCCACTACTTAATACTACTTCTCAACTTCACACGGTCGCTCCCATCGACAATACTCATGTTGTCGCCTGTCATTATTACTACAACGACTACTAACAGCATTATATAGTAAATCCTATATCTTGTGTTATGGGTTGTATTTTTATAATTTAATTGTATAATTTAATTCTGTACTTTGTATTACTGGGGGACAAACACCGAGATATTGCGCGTATGACCTATACACAGGAGAGAGAGGCCTCCTAAGAAAGGTGGTAGATAAGCCTTTTTTGGATTCTATTAACTGTAAAACTCGTATTTTGTAAGCTCGTTGTACTATCCCTTTGAGGATCAGCCCTGAAAGGAAACATAACTTGTCGAAAATAAAGTTACCTGTTCCTGTCATCATAATGTCTGATACACTTCCAATATGCAAGTTAGAATATTAATCTGATTTTTGAAATTAGGGGGAGTCGGCGGGACTCGCTCATCCTTTGCCAAAGATTGGCCCGACATTGCAATGCGGCTGGGAACAGGCTACATAAATTACTTCAAAAAGTCGATTATATATTCTGACCTCGATTGGTGATCGCGATATTATTCATCGATGTAGGGCATTAAGGTTTTCGCAGATGTCTGTGCGAGTAACACGAGTGGATGACGGAGGCAGTAGCGGAATAGATATAAGCAAGTACACGCGCGATTGAATTTCGCTTCTCGACCAGCGTACCACATGTTTAAATTCACTTCTTGCCACGGGTCCCCTCACGATCTGCGAATGTCCATAGATTGTCGTCCCCCCTCCCATGTGTATGAAAGAGAGGTCGCAGAGTACGATTTATCTGTCTAACAGATTCTGTGGTACCATTGTTTCGCTGGTCGACCTGTGATTTTCCACCAGAAAATGGCTTTTGATCAGCAAGAATTGTACTGAGCTCGCTTCCGCGTGTCTACCCTGTCATCTATTACTTATTCATTTACTCATTCATTCTTCTATATACTTATTTATTTATTTATTCATCTGTTCGTATATTCATTTACATGTTCTGAAGCTGCTCTCCGCGTGCAAGGAATAGTTGACAGCGCTCAGCGGTAAATCGTGTGTGGAAATCATGTACGTGCGAAAGAGTAACGAGGACTACGAGCCGACCGAATAACTCTCACGAAAACTGTGAGCGATGAACTAAACTTAAAGATAGTGAAGAGAGCGTGTAATTTTGATGAAAAGTAGAATTAATAATGAAAGTGCAATCCTGCTAGAATACCCGCACCCGGAGACCTACAAGTCATGGTTACACGGTGTCGGTCCGAAAGGAAACGGGACATATAAAGGGTATAGTGATTTAGTAAAACAAATTGAACTTCGCCATCTTTCATCGATCACCAAGTGTGTTCACGGTATGCGGCTTCCGATACGAGCGTGTACGCCCTCGAAAGAGTGCAGAAGCATCACACCGATACACATGAGACGGGGCAGACAGCGACAATGGTATATTCTACGACGGCGAGGAGATATCCACCCTCTGCCACTACGTGAACGACGGCAATAGTATCGGTTCCCATCTGTTAGAGAAGCTCCCTGACGCTGATGACGACAGTGACCACAACGTGCAGAAGCGTGACCACGACGATAACACATGCGGCAACAGTGGGACAGCGCGCGATCTCGTGCCTTCCAATGGTACCGCCAACAGATAGGTCGACTGCATCGTCAGGAAGCACCTCGGAACCGCGAAGATCGGCCAGAAGGAACACACTTCAGAGTGCTCGACCATCGTCATGTTTGACAGGCCAGTCTTTGGAAAAATATAACTGCACAGGATCGAAGTCCAGGCGTCATCAGACCCGAAGCGAACATTAGCATCGCTGCGGTCGCCATGAAAGCGAGAGCGCCATCAACGACTGCGACTTCGCCGCCGACAGCAGCGATGTTGCGAACGCAATATCTAGATAAAACAAAAATCAGACGATTACGACAATCAGATTTCGTATCACAATTTATTACAGACATCGTATATATATTGACGGAGATGATAATGTTATAGCGAATGCTCTATCAAGAATACAAACTCCGACATCTTCTTCTCGTAGAAAGTTCATAAAGAAGAAAATAAGAACATAGAGCTGACAGCAATAATTGAAAATGATATTTCTCACAATTAATAATATATTAACTTCTTGTAAACATAATATAAATAGGATATGTACAATCTTGCATCGCTTCGTCGAGAAAGATTGAACATAGTAACTAATACATCTATCACATTCTAACAGTCACTTGCAAATTTCTAAGAAAAATTCATCTGGTTTTGTATTCGAAAAGATGGTCTCGTGAATGCTAAGATCCATTCGGTACAGGCCAAAGAATGGAAATAAGCAGACATGGTAAATTGAATCGAAATAAGATTAATATATCAAACAGCAAACTTAGTCATACAGTAGATTTATTTAAGTGTTGTCTTATAATTATTGACAGATGCTCTGGATTTCCATCATCATTCAGAAATATTGAGGCATCTACCGTAGGAAAATACATTTCAAAAAATAGATTGACAAACCTCTTTCTGCTCTGCATTATTTACTGTACTTGCGAATACTGCTGGAGCAAAGAGAATGAGAAATATAATACCATATTGTCCGACAGTCAATGGTAGAAATGCAGCGTTAATATGCAATTCACATATTTCATGGATTGATGCTTCTGTGGATGCACTAGACGGTTATAATGAAGTTACTATATAATGCATCGCCGGCAGAAATGCTTTTTGGAAACACAGTACGTATTGGGAGATTTCTCTTATAAATTAGATAGATCCTGAAATCTTAGATAATCATTAAAAAACGTGTTAAAATGATATGAAGGTTAAAACCAATATCGATAACTTATTAAGGCACATAAATATTTTTACGAACATATCCACGTATTCTTTAAATGTAATGAAATGCGAACACCAATAAGTCCAAACTTAAGGCTATATAGGAATATACGATTGGAATTTAGTCGTAATGTAAATCAAAAAGAGGAAACTATTTCTGTTGAAAGATTGAAAGCAGCATTTTTATTAAAAACAAATTTCCAAGTAGAAAATATCCAGAGACTAGATAAAGGCGTCTCCCAACCAACAAGTACAAATACTTCAAAACATATACGAGAAAAAAAAATTACATTCCAAATGCTGGGTAAACACAGAGAAACTGAAAATGCATCAACTATATTTCCAAATAAAATAATAATAAAAAAAAATGTATTTATAAAGTTATTACTGTTTAATATCATTGTAGCAATCTTCTAATCATGTGAAACAGCGGTGACGATAATAACAAAATAAAAAGGAAAGCGAACGACGGCAAGAATACATTTGCATTTCAATTTGAAATTTGCCAAGGAAAGCAAACGCTCAGCAAAATATATCATTATATATAGAAACTAAATAAATAATATATAAAAGGTTGTTAATTTATTGCTTATTCTATTTCGTTATATTCTTTGAAATTTTATTTCATTTTGCGACAATTCATAGCTATTTCTCACGATTACTTTCAACGATAACTGGATGAAACAAAACTGTTTACAAAGCATACCTTGCGGTATACATTCGTTGTTATTGTATACTCGCAGCGTAACTGTTTCTACCGAAAATAGATATCGAATTGTTTACAAATTGTAAAACCAATCGTTAGGATTTCGATCTGTGCCGTCTTCTATCTCTTTTACTTTAATTTTTATAGTTATCAACAATTATAGCTAGGACCATACTTTATCTCATTTGGCGTACTTAGTTTAATCAACAGCAATTATTTATACTTATTTTTGCGTTTTCACCGACTTATTTATTGATTTTATAATTCATTTATTTTCTGATTGAATTTATTTTATCATATTTAATTTATTTGTTTATTTATTGATTTACGTTAATTTATTTTGTTGAATTACGTTAATTTATTTTGTTGAATTTTAACCAACCAATTATTTATTTTTATTTTTAACCAACCATTTATGTTACGTAATGTGTTTACCTTAATTCAATTACTCCATTCTCATATTTTATTGTATTTTATCCGTATTGCGATATATTTGCCTATTTTTATTGATTATATATTTGCCTATTTTTGCCGAATTTGCCGTTTTTCATTTAGTCGACTGTAATCTATTTATGCACTCCATTTTAGTTCGTATACCTATGTTACATATGTCATTTTTTTATCATATGTCTATTTTACTTATCTTTATTTTTATCCGATTGATCCCAAGTAATAAAGCAAGCTTGTCGAACTTCTTTTTCTCCATAAGCCGCACGAGTCCGGATCATGATGAGTTTCCCCTTCCTTTTTTCTTTCTAAGCGCTACGAAAATCCCACTCTCGTTTAATCATGCCTGCCACCACGTGTAAACTAGCTATGTGTAATTGGTAACACCAACAGATATGAAATCTGATAGTAAGAGGGGCGCACAGTAATCATATTGATGATACGATGATCGAGCGCGATGAGTGGGGCTTACACAATATACAGCATACAGTATAGAAAAGAAAGTATGGTGGGAGCTCTTTCTGTAAGGCTCCCGAAGAAGGATCGTGAGGCAGTTAGTTGGACAGACCTGCGATGCGTAACATAATATAGAACATTAAATTGATATTATATATTAACAGCTTGAATGATGAAAGCTTTGTTTCGTCATATGTAAGCTCCTATCAGTTCTGATGTTACGTAATATTTCAGAGTAGTATATAACATATCTATCTGATGGTCTTATATTATTCTACGCATGGCGGTTGTCATAATGAACAAATTTTCTAATATATAACAATGATTTAATATTATTTGTCGTCCCCGAAATAATACGCTCATCCTGTATGGGACGGTGCTTACATATGATCATTTAAAATATTCTACATTCATTCTATCAATATATCATCTCGAACTCTTTGCCTTATATTATTCCACACATTGCGGGTGTTACAATGAACACAATTGATTAATACATAATGACAAACCGGTATTATTTATCGTCCCCGGAACAATACGTCCCTCTTGTACTGAACGGAGCATACATATGACCATTCAATACATTCTACATTAATTGTAGCAATATATTATCACTACCTGATAGTCCTGTAATGTTCTAGGCAACACGGGTATAAAAATTAATAAATTTTTTAATATAAAACAACGATATAGTATTATATATCGTCCTCGAAATGTCACGCACATCATGTACGGAACGGGGCGCCCATATGCAACTCATGTTCATACTCTATATTCATTCTAACAATTGATTACCTACCTCTGCCGATCTTATATTATTCTATATAGCATCGCTTGGATTAAATGAACATATCTTTTATTATAAATAAACAATAGAGTGTTATTTATCATCCCTGGAACGCCTTCCGATACGGATCGGGACATATATCTGATTATTCAATGTATTTTGCATTCACTCTGTCCCTCGAATATCTCGATCTGATAGCCTTATATAATTCTACCCATCGCGTGGGTCACAATGAACACTGGTAGGTTTCTGGGCCTACAGATGATTATCCCAAATATTTTACATTCACACTGTCGATAGACCATTTCCCACTGATGGCCTTATATTATTCTACGCATCGTGGTTATCACAAGGAACACAATATTTTAATATATAATCTATACAACATTATTCACTGTCCCCGGAATTATATGCCATTTCAGGACATGATCATTCAAAACATTCTACATTCATTCTATCAATATATTGTCTCGATCTGATGATCTTATAATATCCTGCGCATCGCAGGCATCAGAGTGAACACAATTTTTTAATATGCAAATTCGATCAAATATTATTTATCGTGCCCGAAACTATAAGCTCCACCGGAAATGATCAGGGCTTACATATTTTAATTCAAAATAAGCTACATTCACACTATATATTGATTATCTCTCTCCGATTTTCTTATATTATTCTACGCGTCCTGGGAGTCACTAGGAAAACAATTTTTTAATATATAACGAAGATCCAATACTATTAATCATCTCTGAAGTTAAACGCTCCTCCAGCACGAATTGGGGCTTATATATGATGATTCATTACATTCAACATTAATTCTCTCAATATATTATCTACCTCTGATTGTCTGATATTATTGTACACTTCGCGGAAATGACTATGTGCAATTCTTTAATATATATAGTCGATCTAATACTGTTTATCGTCGCTGTCTTGGTAGGCTTCTCCGGTTCGGATCAGGGCTTACATATGATCATTCAAAATATTCTACATTCACACAATCGACAGATTAATTCACTCTGGTGGTTTTATGTTATTATACGCATTGCGGTGTTAACAATGAACACAATTCTTTAATGTAAAACAACGAGATAGTATTATTTATCTTCCCCGATATAAAACGGTCCACCAGGAAGGTCGGGGCATACATATGAACATTTGAAATTTTCTACATACACTAAATTATTTCCATCAGGTTTTCCTATATTATTGTACTCATTCCGGGGTACACAATTAACAAAATTTTTTAATATAAAACCTCCATTTGTTGCTATTTATCGTCCACGAAAGAATACGCTCTTCTGGTAGGAAACGGGGTTTGCAAATGACCATTCAATATAATTCACATTCATTCTATCTCGAACTGACAGTCTTGTACTTTTCTACGCATCTCGGTTATCAAAATGAAAAAAACGTTTTAATATATATCAACGATTTATATTCCCCGAAATAATACGCTTATCTGATACGTTCGGGAATTACATATGGTTATTTAAAATATTCTACATTTTGCTCTATCAATAAATTATCTACCTCTGCTGGTCGTATATTATTCTACGTACGAAGGGGATCAGAATGAACACTATTTCTTACGTTGATCCAAAATTACTTATCGTCCCCGAAGTAATACGATGCCTCGATAATGATCGTGTCTTCCATATGATTATTCATAATTTTCGACATTCACTTGATACAGCGAATGTAGAAACTTTTGAATGATCATATTTATGCCCCGATTCATACCGGAAGTGCGTACCACTTCGGGGAATATACATAATACTGGACGTCGTTGTAAAGTAATAAATTGTGTTCATTGTGATCCCCGCAATGCGTAGAATAATTCAAGACCATAATATACATATAATCTATGAACAGAATGAACGTAGAATATTTTTAATGATCATATGTAAGCCTCGAACAGTACTAGTTCTGGGAAGGCTAATTAGTTCTGAAAAGGATATTATACATAATATTAAATCGTCGTTATCTATAAAAGAATGGTGTTCATAGTGATCCCGCGATGCGCAGAATAATGAGACTATCAGAGGGAGATTACATATTGACAGAACCAATTTAAAATATTTTGAATTATATTACATTAACCCTGATTAATTATAATTATCTGTACTGGTATTATCCGTACTGGAGGAGCATCTAATTTCGGGGACGATAGATAATATTCGATCGTTGTTACATATTAAGAAATGTACTCATTGTGATTCCCGGAATGCGTAGTATAAAATAAGACAATAGTATGTTGGTAGAATGAATGTAGAATATTTTGTATGATTATATGTATTCCCCGATACTTACCGGAGAAGCGTATTACTTCAGTTACGATAAATAACTATAGATCGTCGTAATATATTAAGATTTTTCACTGTCATGGATGCGTACAATAATATAAGACAATCAGCAGGAGATAATTTATTAGTGGAGTGAATGTAGAATATTTTGAATGATTATATGTACGCCCCGAACAGTATAAATGGATTCCATTATTTCAGAGAAGATAAATAAAAATGAATAGTTATATTAAAAAATTGAATTTATTGTGATCCTCGCAATGCATGGGATAATGTAGGACGACCAGATGGATACAAACTGTTGATAGAGTGTTGAATATTTTGAATTATCATTTGTAAGCCCAGATCCGTAGAAGTGGAGCGTATGACCTCGGGGACAATATATATACAATCGTCGCTATAAAAAAATTGTATTCATTGCGATCTTCGCAATGCATAGCATAATGTAAGACGGTAATAAATAAGACCATCAGAGGGTGGTAATCTATTGATAGAGTGAATGCTGAATACTTTGAATTATTACACGTAAGCCCCGATCAGCATCGAAGGGGCGTATTACTTCGGGGACGATAAATAATATATCGATAAAAATAATAAATTAAGATAAGAATTAAAATAATAAATCGATGATTTATATTAAAATATCAGTTCATTTTGATACCCGCGATTCGTCGAATAATTTAAGACGATGGAGATAATATATTGATAGAATGAAAGTATAACATTTTGAATGATCATATGTATTCCCCGATCCGTACAAGAGGACCGTGTAATTTCGGATAAGATAAATAATATTGGAACGTCGTTATATATTAAAAAATTTTGTTCAGTGTGATCTCCGTGATCGCCGTGATGCGTAGAATAATATAAGTCCATTAGAATAAGATAATCTATTGATAGAGTTAATGCAGAATATTTTGAATAATCATATACAAACCTCGATCCCTACCGGAGGAACGTATTACTTATACTATCCCTACCGGGGGACGATAAATTATACTAAATCGCTGTATGATACTGAAAAATTTATTGATTTTGATGTCCACTCTGCGTGGAATATATAAGATCGAGATAATATTCTGTTAGAATGTATGTAGAATATTTTGAGCGATCATATGGAAGCACCCAACCGTACCGGAAATAAGTATTAATTCGGGGAATATAAATAATACCACACCGATGTTTTATATTAAAAAATTGTGTTCGTAGCGAACACCGCGATGCGTAGAATAACATAAGAACATCAAAAGGAGAAAATCTATTGATAGAGTGAATGTAGTAAATTTTGAATGATCAGGTGCCGTGTAAGAAATATTCTGAACGAATATCTATCCAACGGATAGATTTATTACGGTCCGATATTCCAAGAAGTGCTGAATTGCAATAACATTGCGAAGCCTACGAAGGACAACTTTTAATAGAAACAAAATGCTCGCTGCACGAAACAACAACGTGCCGTCACCACGACACAATAGTGGTAGACCACACCCACTATAAATAGTACCGTAATATAAGTTTTTACTCATCATAAATTATACTGTAATTTAGGTAACTTCATTAGGTTTACTATCTCTATTTTTATTTAAGATCAAGTTCTCCTTAGAGGGCGTGCTCGACATACCTGATGTGAAAGTCAATGAACAAGCTTGAACAAAGCACTCTCCGAGATATATAAGCACTCTCTCGACTCGTCTTGACAGATATTTTCTAACAGTACCTCAATATTTTTGCCCATCAGTTAGATTCAACCACCGTGAACGTGGATAAGTTACATCAGAAACAAACCTCTCATCTTAAGTTAATCACGCATACTATTGGGTCTCGAAAACTATGTCGGAATTAAAGAAAGTACAGCCCCAACTATATCTACCAACATAACTGTTTGTAAGGATAGCCGATCGAACAAAGATAACCTTCGTATCCGCTTCTTAACAATATGTAAGCCCCGATCCGTACCGGAGGGTCTTATTATTTCGGGGAAGATAAATAATATTAGATCGTCGTTATGTATTAGAAAATTGTGTTTATTTTGATGCAGGCGAAGGGTAGAATAGTATAAGGCAATCACAGGAAAATAATCTACTGGTAGAATGAACGTAGAATACTTTGAATTACCATATGTAAGACCGGATCAATTCCGGAGGAGAGTATTATTTCGGGGAAGACAAAAACACTGAATCGTTGTTTTATATTAACGAATTATGTTACCCCCGCGATGCACAGTATAATATAAGGCTATCGGATCGAGATACTCTAATGATAGAGCGAATGTGGTGTATATTGAAGTATCCAATGTAAGCCCCGTTCCGAACCGAAGTAGCATATCATTTCGCAGACGATAAATTCTACTATATCGTTATTTCATATTAAAAAAATTTAATTAGAATAACCGCGATACGCAGAACAATATAACGAACAATCAGATCGCGATAATGTATTGATAGAAAGAATGTAGGTAATTTTGTATGACCATAGGTAAACCCAATTTGTACTGGACGGTCGTATAACTTTGGGTACGAAGAATAATGCTTAATCTTTGTTTTATAATAAATTTTTTTTTCATTTTGACCTGCGATGAGTAGAATAATATAAAACTATGAGATCAATGTAATATATTGATAGAAATAATGTAGAATATTCTGAATGATCATATGTACATCATATGTACATCATATCATATGTACGGATCATATGCCACGATCCGTAGCGGAGGAACATATTATTTCGGCGATGATCAATTATACTAAGTCGCTGTATTATATTAAAAAACTGTGTTCTTTCTGAACGCTACAATGCGTAGAACTATATAAGACAGTTAGAGAAAAATAATCTATTCAGAGAGTAAATGTAGACAATTTTAAATAATCATATTTGAAAACCAATCCGTAAATGAGTAGAGTATGGTTTCGGGGAAAATAATTATTACTAAATCATTGTCTTTATTAAAAAATTGGGTTCATTGTGATCCCCTCGATGCGTAATATAGCATAAGGCATTCTAAGGATGTTAATCTTCTGTAACAGTGAATGTTGAATACTTTGAATGACCATATGAAAGGTTTGTTTTTTACAGACGAACTGTATAATTTCGACGACAATAAATAATACTAAATCGTCGTATTTATAAAAGAATTAGTTCACTTGCATTCTATAAGCGTAGAATGATATGACATTCAGATCGATATAATAAATTTACATAATCATTGTAGAATATTTCGAATAATCATGTGTAAGTCCCGATTAGTACCGGAGTAGCGTATGATTTCTTAGAATATTGTGCTCATTGTGATCTTCGCGAGGCGCAGAATAATATATGATCATCAGATCGAGAATGATACGAATGTAGAGTACTTCGAATTATGATACGTAAGCAACGATTCGTACAGAAGCAGCGTATTATTTCGGGAACAATGAATAATATTGGATCGCATTATATATTAAAAAATTGATTACACGGTGATATTCGCAAAGGATAGAATAATACTATACAAGAAGTGATAATCTACTGATAAGTAGAGAAGTGATAATACTATTCCGAAGCTTTATTATATAAGATTTGTCAATTTCGACACCCGCGAAGCGTAGATTGATATAGGACATTCAGATCGATATAATAAATTTACATAATCATTGTAGAATATTTCGAATTATCATATGTAATCACCGATTCCTACTGGTTGTCCGGATAGCTTCGAAGGAAAAAAAAATTCGTTATCTTTATATATTATAAAATTGAATACAGTGTCATCACCGGGGTGCCTAGAAAAATATAAGACCATCAGAGGAAGGTATTCTTGAGAGAATAAATGTAAAGTATACTGAATAATCATATGAAAGCCCCGATCCGTACCAAAGCATCGTTTAATGTTGTAGACGATTAATAATACAGGAACTACTTTATATAGTAAAAAATTTTGTTCATTGTGGACCCCGCGATGCGCAGAATAATAAGAGACCATCAGAGGGAGATAATATAATGATAGAATGGATTTAGAATAATTTGAATTACATTAAGCCCCGATCTTTACCGGAAGAGCGTATTACTTCGGAAATGACAAATAACATTAAGTCGTAGTTTTATTTTAAAAAATTTGTTCGTTGTGATACCCGCGATTCGTAGAACATTGACGGATATTCAGATGGAGATAATATGTTGATGGAATGAAACATACTTTGAATGACCGTATGTAAACTCCGAACCGTACACGAGGAGAGTATTACTTCGGGGACGATAAAAAATTCTAGATCGTTTTTTTTGTACCAAAGAATTTGTTCATTTTGAACTCCGATAGGTAGAATAATTGAAGACTGTTAGATCAAGAAAATATATTGATTGAATGAATGTATTGAATATATTGAATTGTTACGTGCAGTTCTTGGTCCGTGCCGGAGATGCGTATAATTTGGGGACGACAAATTAGACTGAATCGTTGACTTATATTAAAAAAATTGTTCATTTTCATACACTTGTGTAGATTAATATAAGACCATCAAATGGAGATATCAAATTGATAGAATCAGTGTGGAATATTTTAAAAATTCATTTGTAATCCCCCAACCGTACCGGAGGAACATATTATTCCGGGGACAATGAAAAATATCTGGTCGTTTTATGTATTAAATATTGTGTTCATTGTGTTCATTTTCTCGTCTAGAATAATATAAGACTATCAAAGGGAGATAATCTGTTGATAGAGAGAGACTGTAGAATATTTTGAATGATCATATGTAAACCACAATCCTTGCGTTAGGAGTTTATCTTTTCGCAGACGATAAAAAATATATATACTTGATTGTCTATATATATTAATCAACTGAGTTCGTTGTGATCCCTGCGATGAGTAGAATAATAAAAGGCCATCAGAAGGAGATAATTTATTGATAGCATGAGAGTATAATATTTTGAATTATCATATGTAACCCCGATCTTTAACGGGGGATCGTATTATATGGACGATAAATATGATAGATCATTGTTTCATTTGAAAAGATATGTTCATTTTAGTACTCGCGATGGGTACAAAAATATCAGTTCGTGATAATATATGTAGAAAGAAAGTTGAATAATTTGAAAGGTCATATGTAAGCACCTATACATACCGAAAGAGCTATTATTTCTAGGATGATAAATCCTAGCTATTATTTCTAGGATGATAATCCTAGCTATTATTTATAGGATGATAAATAAACTAAATCGTGGTTTTATATTAAAAAATTGTGTTCATTGCGAAACCCGCGATGCGTAGAATAATATAAGACTATCGGACTGGAATAATGTACTGATAGAATGCATGTAGAATATTTTGAATACTCATATGTAAAAACCGGTCGTTACCTAATGAGCGTATTATTTCCGCGACGATAAATAAGAGTAAATCGCTGTAAATTAAAAAAATTTCTCCATTTTGATCGCGCGAATCATAGAATAATGTAAAACGACCTTAGAGATGTAGTCCATTGGACTAGTTGTAGAATACTTTGATTGATCATATGCAAGCCACTATCTGTACCGGAGGGGAAGTTTATTACGTAGACGATAGATAATTCTAAATCGTTGTTATATAGTAAATAATTGTGTTCAGTGTGGTCTCCGCCTTGCGTGGAATAATATAAGACCATCAGAGGGAAATCTATTGTTATAATGAATGTAGATTGTTTTGATTGATAATATGTAATCCCCGATCTGTACTGATGGAGCGTAAAGTTTCGGGGAAAGTAGGTAATAGTAAATCTTAGTTTTGTTTCTAAAAATTTAGATCATTTTTATACCTGCGATGCGTAGAATAATATATAACCATCAGATCGGGATAATATTTTGATAGAATAATACTAGATCATTTTAAATTATCATACGCAAGTCCCAATGCTTACCGGAGAAGCGTATTACTTCGGTAAAGACAAATAATTCTAAGTAGTTGCTTTGCCTCAAAAGATTGTTTTCATGTTGTACCACGCGCTGCGTAGAATAATATAAGACCATATGATCGGTATAATATATTGGCATAAATAATGTTAAAAATTTTGAAGGTAAAAATGTAAAACTCAACTACGTACCAAAAATACGCAAAACTTCATGTATGTTAAAAAATGTTTGATGATATTATTGAAAATTATTGCCCTCAATGAGAACTCGGCGGTGCGTAGAAATACGTAAGGCCGTAAAAGCGATACGATATATTGACAGAACCAATATGGAAAATTTTGTATTGTCATACGTACTCATTCTATGTACAGGAACTACGTAATACTTCAGATAAGTTAAACATTATTAGTTGATATTCATGTAAAATAAGTGTTGTTCGTTGTGATCGCCGAGATGCACAGGATAAAATGAGATCGTAATATCGACATAAGATACTGTGAGAATAAATGTTGCAAATTTTGAATGGTCATGGGTAAATCTCGTTCCTCGTACCAGAACACCGTAAAATTACACGCTCGATAAATAATATTAGACGGCATTTATGTACAAAAAAAAATGGTGACAATTGCGAACCCCGCAACGCGTGGGATATAATAAAACTTAAAAATCGACATGAAATATTGATAGAATGCATATGGAAAATTTTGAATTATCTTTTGTAAACCACTTTCCACTTACCGGAAATCCGTAATAATTCTGGGTATGCAACGCGTGGGATATAATAAAACTTAAAAATCGACATGAAATATTGATAGAATGCATATGGAAAATTTTGAATTATCTTTTGTAAACCACTTTCCACTTACCGGAAATCCGTAATAATTCTGGGTAGATAAATAGTATTAAATGATATTTACATTCACAAGTGACAGTTGTGAACCCCGCGATGCATAGAATAATGTAAGTCCATAATATCGGTTAGACGTTTTGACAGAATGAATGTGAAAAGTTTTGTAGCGCCATATGTAAACTACATTCCACGTACTGGAAATCCATAATATTTCAGGCTTGATAAATATAATTAGATGATTTTGGTTACAGAAGAATGGTTTTTATTGTTAACCACACGCTGCGTAGAATAATATAAGACCAAATGTATATGATATATTGGCAAAATGATTGAAGATGTTAAACTCATTCCATGTAGCGGAAATATGTAACACTTCATGATTGATAAATAGTATTAGATGTCATTTATCTACAAAAAAAATTTTCGTTGCAAATACGGCGATGCGTAAAATACTAACATATTATAAAGTCAATATGATACAAAGACAGAAGGAATGTAGAAAACATTGAATTGCTACTTGTAAACCTTGTTCCACGTACTAGAAATCCCTTTAGATTTCAGGCTCGATAAATAATATTAGATGATGTTCATGTATAAAGAAATGATTTCGTTGTGAATCTCGCGATTCGTAAAATGTTATAAGACAATAAATTCGATATTATATATTGACAGAATGAATGTATATGAATTTCGATTGTTCATATGTAAACCTCAATCTACGTACAGGAACTCCGTAATATTTCCAGCAGGATAAATATTATTTGACGTTCATGCCCTAAAAATTAAGTTTAATGTAAACGCAGCATGCGTACATTATTTTAAGTCCACGGAATCGAAAAGATAAATTGTCGGGATGAATATGGAAAAATTTTTATTGTCATATGTGTACTCCATTACATTTACAGTAACTTCGCAATATTTCAAGATAAATAATATTGGATAGTATTGTATTTAGGTACAAAAAATATGTTGTCCATTGTGAACTACGCCTCGCATAGAATAATATATACCATAAAATCTGAATGATATATTAAGAGTACTAATGTGGAAAGTTTCGTATTTTCATAGGTAGACCCAATTCCAAGAATCGAAACTCCGTTTCAGGCTCGATAAAATATATTAGATGTAATTTAAGAAAAAAGGTTTCCTTGTGAACTTCGCCATGGGTAGAACATTTTAAAACCATAAAATCTATATGGAACATCTGTAAAATTATGAATGCCTATATATATATATATATATATATATATATATATATATATATATATATATATATATATATATATATATATATATATATATAAAAAAAAAAAAAAAAAAATTTTTCTATATATATATATATATATATATATATATATATATATATATATATATATATATATATATATATATATATATATATATATAAACCACATTCCACGTACCAGAAATCCGTAATATTTCAGGCTTAATGAATAACACAAGATGTTATTTATGTACAAAAAAATGGTGTTCATTGTGAACAGAGCGATGCGTATAATAATATAAGTCCATATAATCGACATGATATATTGACAGGAAAAAAGTGGAAAATATTAATGTGACATATGTAAACATTAAATCACGTACCGGAAATCAGTGATATTTCTGCATCAGTAAAAAATATTAGATGAAATTTATGTACAAAGAAATGGTGATCATTGTAAAAACTGCGATACGCTCAATAAGGCCATAAACTAAATATCTTATATTGTCTATTTATAAACTAAATATCTTAAATTTTGAGAAAGTATGTAATCTTCATTCCATACCAGATGTAATCTTCATTCCGTACCAGAATCCATGTACTCCGCAATACTTCAGTCTCTGAAAAGTTATTAGATGGTAATTATGAACAAAAAATGATGAATGACACCTCATTCTACAAAGCAGAACTCCTTAATAATTCAGGTTCGATAAATAATATTAGAAAATATATTACCGAACAAAAAATGGCGTTCATTGTGAATCCCACAATGCGAAGGATAATGTGAGATCATAAAATAATTATGATGCGTTGACAGAATGAATTTGGAAAATTTTTTAATTGACATATGTAAATCACATTCAACGTTGCTGTAATCCGTAATATTTCAGGCAGGGTGGATAATATTGCAGCGTAGACCATTATGCCTTAAATTCGAATGGTGTATTGTCAGAATAAATCTGGAAAATTTTGGATGGTCATATGGAAACACCACGTAATTCCATAGCATTTCATGCCTATTAAATAATATTAAATGATAATTACGATCAAAAGATGGTGTTCATTGCGAATCCCTTGATGCGTAGAATAATATAGAACAATAAACTTGATGTGGTATAATAATGGAATGAATGTGGAATATTTTGAATTGACATATGTAGAAAACACTCCACGCAACTGTACTCTGTAGTATTTCAAGACAGATATATAATATCAAAATATTTATGTAAAAGAAATATTGGGCATTATAAATCTTGTGATACATAGAACATTATTTGTCCATAAAATCGATATGATATTTTGACAGAATGTAAGTGTAAAATTTTGAATTGTCATATGTAATTACACGGACCGGAGCTCCGTAATAAAGCAGGCAATATATGTTCTATTTATGTGATATTTATGTACACAACATTTATTTTTAACCCCGCAAAGCGTAAAATAATATGGTACAATAAAGTAGATATGATAGATTGACAGAAAGATATTGGAAATTTTTGATTGATCATGTGGAAACCTCATTCCGTTTAACAGAACTCCGCAAAACTTTAGGCACGGAAAAAATATTAGATGGCTTTAATGTTATAAATGATGTTCATTGTGAAACGGATGTGTTGAATAATATAATCAACAGAAATCTATAAAATTACAGAATGAATGTAGAAAATTTTGTGTTACATGTGAGTCTCATTCTAACTGTAGGAACTCTGTAATGTTGACGGTAACATGTATAATATTAGATGATATTTATGTACCATAAAATTGCTTCCATTGTGGTTCTCGAAATGCGTAGAACAATAAAATCGATGTGATATAATGGCAAAATGTATTTTGAAAATTTTGATGTGTCATATGTAAACATCATTCCTCGTACCGGAACAAACTTGGTAGTTTGACACGTATTAAATGATTTATGTACAAAAAAGTGGTGTTCATTGTGAACCCCGTGATTCGTCGAACAATATAATAACATAAAAACGCTATGATACATTGACACAATGAATGTGGAGAATTTGGAATTATTACACGTAATCTCCATTCCACGTACCGAAACGACGTTACATTTCAAGATGGATAAACAACATTAGACAATACTTATCTACAGAAAATTTGTTTTCGTTGTGAATCTCTCGACACGTAGAATAATATTATGCATTAAAATCGATTATATAATGGCAGATTAATTGTAGAAAATTATGAATGTTCATTCTCAACTTCATTCCACTATTCGGAAACCTGTAACATTCCAGACTAGGTTAGTAATATTATGCGAAATTTAGGTATAAAATAATGGTGTTCACTGTGAATCCCGCGATGCGTAGAATAACATAAAACATTGAAATCTATATGATATGTCGATAGAATGAATGTGGAAACATTTGGATGATAGTTGTATAGATCATCGTTGAGGAACTCTGCAAAACTTCACGGTCGATAAATTATACTATAATGCTGGGAAAAAATGGGTTTCATTGTTACCTCGCGATGCGTACAAGAATATGCAATAAGACCAAAAAATACGTATGACATAAAGAGGGAATATAGAAAATATTGATGTGCAATTTGTAAACCTCATTCCACGTTCCGCGAGACCGTAACGATACAGATTCGATAAATTACATTAGATATTAATTATATGCAAAAGAATTGGGTTCTTTACGATCTTATGTAAAGAGAAGAGTCTATATTACGAAATGTAAAATAATATAAGACCATAATTTGACATGATGTATCGACAGAAGTGATGTCGAAATTTCTGAATTACCGTAACATTTCAAACGCGATAAATAATATTAGAT
Organism: Lepidotrigona ventralis hoosana; assembly: GCA_002806875.1. Taxonomy (NCBI): domain Eukaryota; kingdom Metazoa; phylum Arthropoda; class Insecta; order Hymenoptera; family Apidae; genus Lepidotrigona; species Lepidotrigona ventralis. Next base: position 8,472 of record NIPQ01108633.1, on the reverse strand, counting down.
AATATTTCTGTACAAAGGAATGCTGTTCATTTTGAACCTCGCGTTACTAAGTATAATATAAGACAACGAAATCGATATGACATATTGACAGAATGAATGTGGAAAATTTTGAAGCGTCAAATTTAAACCTTATTCCACGTACCGGAAATACGTAAAACTTCATGTTCTTTAAATAATATTAGATGTTATTAACGAACAAAAAAATGGCATTCATTGTGAAACCCATAGTAGAATATTATTAGGCCATAACATCGATGGTATATTGACAGATTGAATGCCGAAAACATTGATACGTCATGTGTAGGTACCTATCACTAACGAAACTCGTTACGTTCAAGCGCTGATAAATAAAATGATGAATTAAGAAAGAATGGACTTCAATGTGAACGTCTCGATGCGCAGAATATCAGACCAACAGATCGAGATAATGTATTGATAGAGTGAATATAGAATGTAGAATATAGAAAATTTTGAATGATCATATGCAAGCCCCACCTGTACCGGAACAGCGTATCACTTCAGTGAAGAGAAATGAGAACGGATTGCTGTTTTATATTAAAAAATTGGGTTTGTTGTGATCTCCGCGCTGCGTAGAATAATACAAGACCATCAGAGTGAGTTAACATACTGATAGTGTTAATGTCGATTATTTTAAATTGTCATGGGTTAGCCTCGATCTGTACTGTAGGTGAGTATTACTTCGAGACGATAAATTATACTAAAATCCTTGCTTTATATTAAACAATTGTGTTCATTGTCATATCCGCAATGCGTAGACAAATATAGGACCATAAGAGAGATCTAACCTACTGATAGAGTGAAATTAGAATACTTTGAATTTCCATACGTAAGCACCGATCTGAAACGGAGGAGCGTATTATATTGAGAACGATAAATAGTACTGAATAATTGATTTATATTAAATAATTTATTCATTCAAATAATTTATTCATTCAAATATTGATACGCAAGATGCGTTGAATGTATAAAAATGTGAGATTGATATATTACATTGATAGAATAATTTGAATGATCAAATGTAAGCCCCGACTTGTACTGGTGTAGCGAATAATTTCGCGGACCATGAACAATACTAAATAGTTGTTTTATATTAGAACATCTATTCATTGTGTCCCCGGAATGTTAAGAATAATATAAGACAATCAGATCGAGATAATATTTTGGTATTATGTATAGAGAATGTTTTGAATGACCACATGTAAGCCACGATCCGTAACGGAGTAGAGTATTATCTCGGAGATGATATATATATTACTAAAACGATGACTGATATTAAGAAATTTGTTCATTTTATTACAGTGATGCGTAGAATAACGTAAGACACGCAGATCGACATAATATGTTGATAGAATGAATGTAAAATACTTTGAACTACTATATGTAATCCCTGATACTTACCGGAGGAATGTACTACTTCGTGGACGGTTAAGAATATTGGATCGTCGTTAGATATAAAAAATTGCGTTCATTGTGATCCCTGCGATGCGTATAGTAACATAAGACCAACAGAGGGAGACAGTGTGAAATCTATTGACAGTGTGAACGTTGAATATTTTAATGACCTTATGTAAGCCCCGAAGCGAATCAGGGCAGCGCATCACGTCCAGGACTATAAATAATGATAAATCCTAGTTTTATATTAAAAAATTTATTCATTTTGACACTGGCGATTTTTCAAATTTTGAAACCGGAAGTAATATACTAAGAGAATGTGTGAGGAATATTTTGAATTATCATACGTAAGCTCATATATGTACCGAAGTATCTTATAATTTCGGGAACGACAAATAATTCTAAATCGTTTTTTTATATGAGACTATTCGTTCATTTTGACTCACTTTGACATGATACGTAGAATAATATGAGACAATCTGATCGAGATAATATGTTGAGAGAATGAATGTTGAATATTTTGAATGAACATATGTACGTCCCTCTCCGTACAGGAGAATCTTATAATATCGGGGACCAAGGTAATACTAAATCGTTGTGTCATATAAAAAAATTTAATCATTATGATACATGATATTATTCTACGCGATTCGTAGAATAATATGAGACATTCAGATAGAGGTAGTATATTGGTAGAATGAATACAGAATGCTTTGACTGATCATATGTGAACCCTATTCCGTACCAGAGAAGAGTAATTTATCGGGGACGATAAATAATGCTTAATGGCTGATTTACATTAAAAAATTTGTTTATATTAGTCCAGAAGCGTAAAATAGCATAAGTCCATCAGATCGTTACGATATACTAACAAATTTAATTACGAACATTTTGATTCGTCAAATGTAAGCACCTATCAGTGCCGGTGGTTCGTAATATTTCATGGGCGTTAAATAATTTTACATGATATTTATGTAGAAAAGAATAGTGTTTTTTGCGAACCCCGCGATGCATAGAATAAGATAAGGCATTCAGATCGAAATAATGTGTTTACAGAATGAATGTCGAATGTTCTGATTCGTCATATCTAAGAATCGGTGCTGAAGGACCGTAATACTTAAGGGTCGATAAATAATTGTAGATGATGTGTATGCAGAAAAGAACTCATTGTGAACCAGGCGATACGTAGCATATTATAGAACTATCAGTTCGATATTGTATATAGACAGCATGAATGTCGAAGCCCTTGATTCGTCATATTGAAGCACCTATCAGTTCTGGAGGACTGTAATATTTCAGGGTATAAAAATTAAGTTCTAATTAAGGTCTTATATTTTTCTACGCAACACGGGATCGCAATATACACGATTCCTTTCTAATAAATATTATCTAAGACCTTTGAATCTATGTGATATATTGATAGAAAGAAATTCGATGGTTTTGAATGTATTTATGTATATCCCGTACCGTACCGGCGAATCGTAATATTTCTGGGTCACTAAGTAATAGATGAGACTTATGTACAAAGATTGGTGCTCGTTATGATCCCCATGATGTGTAGAATAAAATAAGACCTTCAGATCTGTATGATATATTGACAGAATGAGTGTCGAATGTTGTGAATGGTCATATGTAAGGCACGAACCGTACCAATGTCCCGTAATATTTCAGGATCGATATATAATATTAAATGATATGTATATACAAAAGTTTTGCTTTGTCATATGTAAGCAACTATCAGAACCGCAGGACCGTAATACTTCAAAGTAGATAAATGATACTTATGTAAAGAAGAACTATGTTCATTGTGATCTCCACGGTGCGCAGAATAACATTAGACCATCAGATTGATTTGATATAATGAATTGATTTGATATAAAGAAAGAATATCGAAAGAACTTAGTTCATCACATGTAAGTTTACCATTGCCATAAGACCGTTATGATTCATGGTTGATGTATGACAGACGGAGGTCAGTAATACTAAAGAATGGTGTTCATTGTGATTCCCCCCGTGCGTAGAATAATATAAAACCATCAGATCAATATGATACAATGACTGACTGAATGTCGAAAATTCTGATGCGACATTGAGAAACCCCTATCAGATCCGAAAGGCCGTAATATTTATAGGATGACAAATAACATTATATGATATTTGTATAGGAAGGATTGGTACTCATTGTGGTTCCCGCAATGCGTAGAATACAATAAGATCTTCAAATCCATATGATATATTTTACAGAATGTCGAAAATTTTGATTCGTCATACGAAATCAATTCTCAATACCGGTGAACCGTAATACTTGAGCTTCGATAAATATAATTGGATAATATTTATGTAGAAAGAAATGTAAACTTTTGTGACTCCGGGATGCGTAGAATAATATGAGGCAATCCGAATGATATTATATATTGGCAGAATTAAAAATCGAAAGCTTTGATCGGTCATATGTAAATTCCTACTAGGGCTGGAGTATCGTAATATTCGAGGAACGATAAAAAATGTTAGATGATATTTATGTAGTAATGAGTGGTGTTCATTGCGATTCCCGCAATGGGAAGGATAATACACCATCTGTTCGATGTGATATAATGACAGAATAAATTGTCGAGTATGTTGTTTCGTCATATATAAGCAGCCATCGGTGCCGAAGAACAGTAATATTTCAAGTTATATAAATAAAATTAGATATTTATGTAGAAAGTAATGGTACATTGTGACATCCACGGTGCGTAGAATATATAAGAATATCATATCGATATGATATATTGACCGAATGAATGTCGAAAATTTTGATTCGTCATATAAATGCCCTTATCAGTGCCGGCGGACCGTAATAATTGAGTCTCGAAAAACTAAATAAGATTACACATACATAAAAATCAATGTTGATAATTATAATGACAATGAGGTGACAATTGACAATGTGAGAATTACATAAAACCATAAAACCATCAGACCCAGATAATATATAGACAGAGTGAATTGTCGAAATTTTGAATTATCAAATATATGCCCAAAACGTATTACAGGCACGTAAATTTCGAGGTAGACTAGATAGTCGTTATACAACAAAAAGTTGGTTTTCTCGAAATCCACTCAATGCATTCAATATTATAAGAACAAGAGTTCGAGATAATATATTCACAAAAAGAATGTCGAAACTTTTGAATGTCATACGTTAGACACGAAACAGAGGAGCGTAATGTGTCCAGACAGATGAATGACAGTAAAACGTTTTATATTAAAAAATATAATAAAAAATGTGTTCAGTGTGAACACCGCGATGCGTAGAATTATATAAGTCTGTCAGATCGAGATAATATATGACAGAATGTCGAAAGATTTGTGTGACTACATGTAAGCCATTAACCCACCCGAAAAACCGCAAGCTTTGGGATCGATATATAATGTTAGATCGTCGTTGTATATTAAAAAATTGATTTCATTGTGATTCCTGCGATCTGTAGAATAATATAAAACCACTAGTGGGAGATGATTTACTGAGAGAGTGAATGTATAGTATTTTGAATTACCATATGTGAGCTCCTACGTAACGGATAAGCGTAATAATTAGAGGAAATATAAATAATATAAAATCGTGTTCATATATTAAAAAATTGAGTTCATTGTGAACCCCGCGATGCGTTGAATAATATAAGATAGTCAAAGGGGCATCTGTAGATAGAGTAAATGTAGAAATTTTTGAATGGCCATATGTGAGCCTCGATCCGTACCGGAGGAGCGTATCAAATCGGGGACGATAAAAAATACTAAATCGAAGTGTTAAAAAATTTAACCTCTTTTAATGCCCGCAATGCAAATAGAATAATATAAAATTAGATAGAGATAAGATATTGATAGAATGAATGTAGAATATTTTGAATTATCATATGTAAGCCCCGAATTTTACCGGAAGAGTAAATAATTTCGGCGACGTGATTGCACAGTAGAAGATTGTCGTTACATATTAAAAACTTCTGAACGTTGTCACCCCCGCGATGAGTAGAATATTATAAGACTTTCAGATCAATATAATATATTAATAGAGAGAATGTAGAATATCTTAAATAATGATATGTATGCTCAGATCCTTAAGGGAGGATCATATTATTTCGTGAAAGATAAATAAATCTTTTGATATTAAAAAATTTGTTCATTGTAATCCTCGCATTGCGTAGAATTATATAAGACCTTCAGATCGTGATAAACTACTGACAGTGTGAATGTAGAATGTTTTGAATGATCCTATGTAAGCCCCAATACGTAACGGAAGAGCGTATTACATCGTTGATGATAAATAATACTAAATCGTTGTTTCATATTAAAAAATTTCTTCACTGTGATCCCCGCTATACGTAGAATAATATAAGTCTATCAGGGGCAGATAGTCTATTAATAGATTGATTGTAGAATACTTTGATTATGATATAGATGCCCCGATTTGTACTGGAGGAGCGTATAATTTCGTGGACGATAAATAATATTACCGGAGGAGGGTATTATACCTGTATCGTAAAAGCGAAAAACTAAAGCATTATGTTATATTAAAGAATTTATTTACTTACATACTCGCGATGCGTAGAGTTATGTAAGAACATCAGATCGCGATATTATATAGTTAGAATGTATGTAGAATGTATTGAATGACTATATGTACGAACCGATCCGTACCTGCGGAGCGTATAATTTTGGGGCGATAGGTAATACTTAATTGTTGTTTTAAATTATATATATTTTCATTTTGATTTCCGCGATGCATATAATAATACAAGACGATCAGGTCCGGGTAATATACCGATAGAGTAAATATAGCGTGTTTTGAATATGTATACTCCGATTTGTATCGGAGTAGCGTTACTTTCGGGGACGATAAATAACTACAAACCGCAATTTTATAAGAAATGGAGTTCATTGTGATCCCCACGAGGCGAAGAATAACCATCATAAGGATACAATCTATTGATAAAATGATTGGAGAATGTTTTGAATTGTCATACGTAAGTCTCGGTTCTTATTCTTTCAGATCTCAGGAGGCTTATTCTTTCGAGGACGAGAAATAGTATTAAATGGCTGTTTTGTATTAAAAAATTGTGTTCATTGTGACCCAGCCTTACGTAGAATGTTATAAGACAATCAGGGGCAGATAATCTATTAATAGAGTGAGTGTAGTTTACTTTGATGTACATATGAAAGTCCTGAAACGTGACGAAGTAGCGTATTATTTCGCGGACGATAAATACTACTAAATCATTATATATACCCAAGAAATTTGTTCATTTTGCTCCCCGCGAAGCGTAGAATAGTATAGGACCATCAGATCGTGATAACGTATTGATAAAATGAATATTGATAATTTTGAATAATCATATGTAAGCCCCGATCTGTAGCGGTAGAGTGTATCACTTCGGGGAAGATAAGTAATATTGGATCGTCGGTATATATTTTTAAAAATATATATATTTAAAAGTGAGTGCTTTGTAGTCTCAGCGATGCGTAGAAGAGTGTAAAATCATTAGATGGAAATAATCTATTGATATTGTGAATGTAGAATATTTTAATTATCATATTTATGAACCGTCCCGTACCGGAGGAACGTATGGCTTCGGGGATAATAAATAATGCTTAATCGCTATTTTATATTAAAATATTTGTTCATTGTGATACCCGCAATGCGTAAAATAACACGAGATCATCAGATCCAGATACTGTGTTTTCAGAATGAATTTCTGATATTTTGAATTGTCATTTGCTAGCCACAAACCGTACCGGCGAAGAGATACAGATTCTAAGAATAGTATTATTCTAGAATAGTTTTATTCTACTATTCTAAGAATAGTAGTATTCTATTATTCTAAGGATAGTAGTATTCAGGTTCTAAGGATAGTATTAGATGCTATTTATGTTCATAATAGTTGTGTTCATAGTGAGCCCCTTGGTGCGCAGAATAATATAATATTACCAGATCGATATGGTATATTGTTAGAAAGAATGACGAATACTTTAATTTTTATATGTACCCCGAAACGAGCAGATGGACCGCAACATTTCAGGTTCGATTAATAATGTTAGATGATATTTTTGTACGGAAAAGTGGCTGTAATTTTAATCCCTGTGATGCGTAGAATTATATAAGGTATTCATATTAATATTACATATTGGCAGAAGGTATGTCAATAATTCTGATGTGTCATATTTGATCTCCGAACAGTATCGGAGAACCGTAATATTTCAATGTCGATGAACTATATTAGATGATATTTTAGTACAAATAAATGGTGTTCACTGTGATACCCGCGATGCGTAAAATAATATAAAACATTTAGATCGATATCATAATATTGACAGAATGAACTTGGAAAGTTTGAATGGTCATATGTAAACATCACTCCACCTAACGAAACTCCGTTTCGTTTAAGTCACAAAAAATAGTATTTGATGACTATTACAAATTATTTGAATATTTATTACAAATGACGGTGTTCATTGAATCCAAGAAGCCTAGAATAATATAGGGAAATCAAATCGATATGATATATTGACAGAATTAATGTGTACAATTTTGCATTGTCATTTGTAAACCTTACTCCACGTACTGGAACACTCTTATACTTCATACTCGATGAATAATGTTAGATAATATATGTGTACAGAAAAATGTTGTGCATTGTTAAGCACATTATGCGCCCAGTAATATAAGACCATTCTTTCGATCTGATATATTTGGAGAATAAATGAGGTCAGTTTTGAATGGTGATATGTAAACAAATCTCTTTACATGAACCTGAAATCCGTATCATTTCCGCCAGAATAAATACTACTAAATGATATATATGTACAAAAACATGGTGTACATTGTTAATCCTGAGATGCGTAGAATAATAAAGGACCATAAAATCGTTATAACATTTTGACAGAAAGAATTGTGAGAAATTTTGAATCTAAAAATGTAAGCAACACTCACGTAATGGAACGCCATATAATTTCAGGCACGAAAATAATATTAGTTGATATTTGTACAAAAAAGTACTGATCCTTACGTAGGAACCACCTGAT
>NIPQ01108606.1:0-15919 GCA_002806875.1 Lepidotrigona ventralis hoosana | reverse complement strand
TACTTCCCGGATTCCCAGTCATAGTCGGACTTACGCGCCGGCTGGAGAAAATCTGCATCACAACGACACGTTCATGAGAAGTCTCTGGAGTAATAAATTCGCTGAAACGACCAACCGTGGGACGACATTCGACCAAGTTTTCGTGAAATAACCGTGATTCTCGCTATAAATTCGACAAAACTTGCTAGTTTCATATATTTTACGTAGTTTTCACATTGTAACAGCTATAATCCATTGAACTTGCCTGTTTCGACGTTGTTTCCTTGAAATATTCACATTAGTCTCTGAAATTTCGTCACAACGTTCTAATTTCACAGATATTTCGTAGATTTCACGAAGAATCAGTGATAAAACATTGAATTCCTCTGTTTCGACGTTGTTTCCGTGAAATCTCATTTGTCGTTGAAATTTTTTTGTAATGTGCTAATTTCATAAATAATACGTAGATTTCAAGAAGAATCAGTAATACAATTTTAAATTTCTCTGTTTCGACGTTTTTTCCGTGAAACATCCTCGTTTATCGGTTAAATTGAGTCATAACATGCTAATTTTATAGGTATTTCGTAGATTTCACGAAGAATCAGCTATAAAATCAGGTTGTATTTCTCAGCCTCGATCAAATTTTCATGAAATATTAGTTTTTTAAGTTCTATTTTCGTAGAATCTTGATAATTTCATATATATTTCGCTGTTTTCATTTCGAAACAGTGATAATTCATTGAATTTCTCTCTTTCGAATATGTTTCCGTGAAATATACGTATTTATCATTGAAATTTGGTCAAAACTTACTATTTTCATTGATATTTCGTACGTTTCAAGTGAAATAGTAATAATACATATAATATCTCTGTTGTTTACCAGATCGTCGATGTTTACCAGAAATATTCGTCTTTTTCGTTGACATTTCCAATTTCATAGATATTTCGTGGATTTCCGACAAAACATTAATAATACGTTGAATTCCTCTGTTTCGACCATATTTTCGTGAGATATCCGTAATTCTCGCTGTAAATTCGACAAAAAGTGCTACCTTCATATACATTTCATAGTTTTCACATCGAAATAGTTATAATCCATTGAATATCCCTGTTTCTACGTTTTTTCCGTGAAATATTCACATTTGTCTGTGAAATTTCGCCATAACATACTAATTTCATAGATATATCGTAGATTTAACAAAGAATCAGTGATACCCTGATCCGTACAGGAGGAGCGTAATAATTTGGGGATTATAAATAATACGAAATCGTAGTTTTATATAAATGAATTTATTCATTGTGATGACCGATTCGTAGTATAATACAAAACCATCAGGTTGAGATAATATTTTGATAGAATGAATGTAAAATATTTTAAATGATCATGTGTAATCAACGATCCGTACCGGATAAGCGTATAAATTCGAGAACGATAAATTATAATGGATCGTCGTTGCATATTAAAAAATTTTGTACATTGTTATCCCCGAGATGCGTAGAATAGTACAGACCATCATGTCGAGCCATTATACTGATAGAACGAGTTTTGAATGTTTTGAGTTATCATACGTAGTCCTCGATCTTTAGTGGAGTAGCATACTATTTCGGGGACGATAAATAGTAGTAAACAATAGTTTCATATATTTTTAAACGTTTATTCATTGTCATCCATAATATAAGACCATCAGATCGAGATAATATAACGATAGAATGAATGTAGAATATTTTGAATGGTCAAATGTTTGACCCGATTCGTACCAGAGGAGCGTATTATTTCGGGGACGATAAGTAATATTAAATCGCCGTTATATATTAAAAAATTGTGTTCCCGCTGATAAGTACAATAATATAGGACTCTCAGAGGCAGATAATCTACTGTTAGGGTTAATGTAGAATATTTTGAATTATCATTTGTAAAGCCCGATCAGTACGGATAGAAGCGTATTATATCGGTGACGATAAATAATATATGGCCGTCATTATATACTAAAAAATTGTCTTCATTGTGATATCAGCGATGCGTATAATAGTATGCGTAGTAAGTCACCAGGGAGAGATAATCTATTGATAGAAAGAATGTAGATTGTTTTGGATGATCATTTATAAGCCCCGACACGTAACGATCGAGCCTATATTTTCGGGAAAGATAAATAATACTAAATCGTGGTTTTATATTAAAAAATTGTGTTCATTATGATCCATGCGTTGAATAATATTAGGCAATCAGTGAGAGATAATCAATTGCTAGGGTAAATGTAGAATATTATGCATTATCATGTCACGCCGCGATCCGTATGGAAGGACTTGACATTTTCGAGGACGATAAATAATACTAAATCGTTGTTTTATAATCAAAAAATTTTCAATTTGATACACGCGATTCATAGAATAATATAACTCCATCAGAGGGAGATAAACCATTGATAGAGTGAATGTAGAACATTTTTAGAGATCATATGCAAGCCACCAATCTGTACCGGAGAGCATATAACTTCGGCGGCGATAAAAAATACTAAATCGATGTCTTACATTAAAAAATTGAGATGATTCTGATCACTGCGAAGTGTAGATTAATATATCCTCCATCAAAGAGAGATAATCTATTGATACAGTGAATCTAAAATATTTTGAATGATCATATGTAAGCCCGAACACATACCGGTGGAGCGTATTATTTTGGTTATGTTAGATAATACCAATAATACTCGTTGTTCTATATTTAATAATTGAGTTCATTGTAATCCCTGCGATACGCAAAATGGTATGAGAGAGTCAGAGGTAGATAATCTAGATAGTATGAGTGTACCGTACCGGAAGAGCGTATTACTTCGGGGACGATAAATAGAACTAAATCGTATTTTTGTATTACAAAATTTTGATACCCGATGCGTATAGATGCTTATAGAATAATATAAGACCATCAGATCGAGATAATATATTGACAGAATGCATGTAGAATAATTTGAATTGTCATGTAAGCCGAAATCTGTACCGGATGAGCGTATCATTTCGTGGACGATAAGTAATACAAAATAGTTCTACTATATTAAAAAGTTGTGTTCGTTGTTGTCCCCGCGATGCGTACAATAATATGAGACGATCAACGCGGGATAATATATTTATAAAATGAACGTAGAATATTTTTAATTATCACATATAAGCCCCGACGCTTAACACAGAAGCAAATAGTTTCGGAGACGGTAAATAATATTTAATTATATATTTATATTTAAAAAATTTCCATTTTGATATCCACGATACGTAGAATAATATACGATAAACAGATCGAGATAATATGCTGATAGAATGAAGTCTATTTTGAATGATCATATGTAAGCCACGTACGTAACAGAGGAACGTATTAGTTCGGTGACAATTAATACTCGATCGTCGTTACATATTAAAAAACTGTGATCATTGTGAAGCTCGGGTAACGTAGAATAATATAGAACAATCAGATCTAAATAATATACTGATAGAATGAATGTAGAATATCTTGAATAATAAAATGTAAGCCCCGATCCGTATCGGAGGAGCGTGTTATGTCGGGGACGATAAATAAAATATGATCGTAAATATGTATTAAAAAATTGTGTTCATTATGATTCCCGCATTGCGTAGAATTTATAAGACTACCAGAGGAAGATAATCTATGGATAGTGTGAATGTAGAATATTTTGAATGATCATATGTAAGCTCGATCCGTACCGGCGGATTGTGTTATTTTGAGGACTATAAATAATACTAAATCGTTGTTTCATATTAAAAAAATATGTTCATTTTGATACCCGCGATACGAAGAATAATATAAGATTATCAAATGGAGGTAATATACTGATAGAATATATGTAATATCATTTGAATAATCGTATTTAAGCTCCGATACATACAGGAGGAGCGTATTACTTCAGGACGTTAAATAATATTCAATCGTAGTTTTATATTAAAAGAATGTGTTCATTGTGATCCCCACGATGTTGAGAGTAATATGAAAACATCAGAGAGAGATAAAAGTATTATAAAGTACTATTGATAGAGTAAAAGTAGAGTATTTTCAATGATCATGTATAAGCACCGAACCATCCCAGAGGAGCGTATAACATCGGGGATGCTAGAATAACACAAGACATTCGTAGGGAGATAATCTATTGATAGTGTTAATTCGGGATATTTTGAATTATCACATATAATCCCCAAAACGTACCGAAGGATCGTATCAAATCGGGAAATATAATTAATACTGCATCGTTCATTTATATTAAACAATTTGTTCATTTTGATACCCCCGGTGCGTAGAACAATACAAGACCATCAAATCGAGAAAATATATTGATAGAATGAGTGTATAATATTTAGTAAGAATATATATTAGCCCCGATTCCTACCAGTGGAGCGTGTTATTTCGGGGACAATGAATAATATTGGATCGTCGTTGTATATCAAAAAATTGCGTTCATTGTGATCCCAGCGATGAGAAGAATAAAATATGGCTATCTGATCTAGATAGTTTATTGTTCAAATGAATTATTTTGAAGTACCAATTGTAAGCCCCGACACGTACCGGTGGCGCCTATTATTTCGGGGACGATAAATTAGATTGGAACGCCGAAATTAATTAAAGTATCATTATCATTGTTAACCCCGCCGTGCGTAGAATACTATAAGAACATCTGAGGAAGATAATATATTAATAGCGTGAATGTAGAAAATTTTGAATGACCATATGTAATCCCCGATACGTACCGGAGAAGCGTATAATTCCGGGGTCGTTAAATAATAAAAACTAAATCTTTGCTTTATATTAAAGAATTTGTTCATTGTAATCACCGCGATACGTAGAATGATATAGTACACTCAGATGTAGATAATCTATTAATAAAGTGAATGTAGAATACTTTTAATTACCATAGCCGCGATCGTTTCCGGAGGTGCGTATTATTTCGAGAACGATAAATTACATTTGATTAAAATGTTAAATATTAAATAATTGGGTTCATTGTGATCCCCGCGATGCGTAGAATAATATAAGATCATCAAAAGGAGATAAACAATTGATAGAGTAAGTACAGAATATTTTTAATGAACATATGTCCCGACACTCACCGGAGGATCGTATCGCTTCAGAGACGATAAAAACAATTAAATCACTGTTTTATATAAAAAAATTTGTTCGGTACCTGTGGTGGTTAGAATAATATAAGACCATCAGCTCGCTATAATATACTGTCAGAATGAAAGTAGTATATTTTGAATGACCATGTGTAACCCCCGATATGTACACGAGGGGCGTATTATTTCAGGGACGGTAAATGATACTAAGTCGACGTTTTTAGGAAAAATTCGTACATTTTGTGACCCGCGATGCTTAGATTTATATGAGACAATCACACCAAGATAATATATTGAAAGTATGAAAGTAGAATATTTTGAATGATCATATGTAAGCCTCAATACGTATCGGAGTAGCGTATCACTTCCGGTTCGCTAAATAATACTAAATCGGTGTTTCACGTTAAAAAATTTGATGACTATAATATCCTTGTGGAGTAGAATGATATAAAACTATCAACTAACCGAGATAATATTGTGATAGAATGAATTTAGAATAAATTGATTACCATATATAAGCCCCGATGTGTACCAGAGGAGCGTACTATTTCAGGGACAATAAATAACAATAAATCATTGTTTTTAATTAAAAAATTTGTTCATTGTGATCCCCGCCATGCGTAAAATAATATAAGAAGACCAGATCGAAATAATGTCCCGATAGAATGAATGTAGAATACTTTGCATGAATATGTGTAAACACCGATACGTACGGGAAGAGCGTATTATTTCAGGTACGATAAGTAATACTAAAACGTCATCTTATATTCAAAAAATTGTTTAATTTGATACACGCGATGTGTATAATAGAAGACCATCACAATGAAATAATCTTTTGATAGAGTGAATGTAGAATATTTTGAATGGTCATATATAGGCACCATCCATACCGTAAAATCGTATAATTTCATGGTACGATAAATAAGTATAAATTGTTGCTTCCTATTAATAAATACGTTCGTTTTGATACCCGCGATGCGTAGAATAATATAAGACCATTAGACCGCGACAACATATTGATAGAATGAATGTAGAATACTTTGAATATGTAAGCACCGATCCCTACCGGAAGAACGTTTTCTTTCGGGGACGATTAATTAAAAAAATCGTTGTTTTACATCAAGAAATTATGTTCATTCTGATACCTGCAATGCGTAGAATAGATAAGATTATCAGACGGAGATATTATAATGANAATACTTTGAATATGTAAGCACCGATCCCTACCGGAAGAACGTTTTCTTTCGGGGACGATTAATTAAAAAAATCGTTGTTTTACATCAAGAAATTATGTTCATTCTGATACCTGCAATGCGTAGAATAGTATAAGATTATCAGACGGAGATATTATAATGATAGAATGTATGTAGAATATTTTGAATGGCCACATGTAAACTCCGATTCGTATCGTAGGAGTGTCACAATTCAAACACAAAATATTACAGTTTAAACGCAATAGAAAAAGACTGTACTTGGTTTAAATTTTATTTAGTAGCTCTCGTTGACTGCTCAGTCGTAACTGATGTAATTACAATCCCAGAGCCGCACACACCAAGCGCCCAACGTCGACAGCTAATTGTGTGGTGACGTAAGCAAAGGAATTTTTTAAGAGTGATCGTCACATTCCCGGCCACATTCTTAGACTTTTCTTCCCCGAAGTGAACTCGATGGGATCGCTTTGGTCCTAGGATGCTAGTGGATTGATGTATGATGGTGAAATCCTGGGGTCGTACCTGGGGACGTAGTCAGGTGTATGGCATGATGGAGCAGATGTATGAGTGTCAACGGGACTATTCGTATTTGAGCAATTCTTACAGCAGATTAATATATTAGTGCATTTACTTATTTTATATAAACCGTAAAGCGTTGTTAATCCCAGAGCTAAGTATCCTAATACATTAAGTATCGATAATCCCATCTCTATTCCGTGCGAATACTAAGTTGGCGTTCAGGCGATGTTAACAAGTCGGAACAATTTTCTAACGTTTTTGAGTATATATCCTTTAAGTATTTCAATACAATTGATGTTTCTTTCAAATGTTCTTGTAACAATATAATTTGTTCTTCCGGCATGTTTACATTTACATTGATCAATTTCGTTTCCCATATTAAATTTGATTTTCCTGGACTAATTCTCATTAATCAATTTGGTGTTTGTATAATGCAATCGGTGTTGGCTTCTGTCAAATGTGCTAAACTAATTGTTTTTATAAGTTGTGTTTTACAATTTATGTCAAGTGTTTCTTGTCGCGGTATTACAATATACTTTTCGGATGTAGTAAGCGTAATATAAATAATTGACTCAATTTTGAAAAGTGCTTATTCACAATGGTTTTGCAGTTCTTAATTATTTCGGCTTCGCAAGTGTTCGCGGAGAGAATTAGTGTGTTCGGTCTGGTTCGCTTACGTATAGAGATTAGCTTGCCTAATCTACATTGTTTGAATATTCTTGGTCTATTCCAATGTATTCGTATATAGTTCGAAGCGTTAGAGTTTCCGGTATGTTAATTGCGCTGAATATCGTGCCGGTTTTTTTAGGTATCGGATAATATTTTCGTAATTTCCACTCTGTAGTTCCTAGAATCGGTATATCTATTACATAAAATATCTTAGTTTCTTGAAGGTTTAATTTTCATATCGCTAATGTCATAAATTAGTTGAACGTTTTCCTCTTTTGGCTCTATGGCATTATATGTGTTATTTTCCTTTATTAATTTTGTATAAGACAGTAAAAATTGCTCGTTAGTTAGGATATCTGGTACAATTATTCTTTGTTTACCTGTAAGAATCGCAGTTGTTGTGGTATCTACTTGTTCAATAATTTCGTATATGAGTGATTCTAAACCAATTATATTGAGTGTAAAATCCTCTGCTTCTACAATTTTTCCAGATACTCGTTCTTCTACACTCGGGAGTTTCAAGAGTTTTTAATCATTAGTGTTTGATGCCTTACTGTATAATTTTGTTGTTTGCATCGAAAAGTTTGTCTATGTTTTGATTGACTAATTCTAGGTCGCTATTATCTAATGTGCCAAATAAGGTTTTAGAAATGCTTCCTACAAAATTAAATAGTCCTTTCTTTACTTACTCTTAGATGCATCAAGTTCTTAATGTATATATTTATTCTCCAATGTATTACTTTTAACTTTTAACACGTAAATTTCCGGAGATTCTCTACAATTGCTTCGTTCACATCCTCGATTTAGTTCATATAATCGGTCTATTACTTCTTCTTTTGCTTGTTGAATAACGCTCGTGTCTACTCCTACTATTAACTTTGCTGGGTTATGATAGAGGAAAACTTTCTGTATAGCTTCTATAAATAAATTCTTATCTTCTAGGATCGTAATTTCGATTTCTTCACCTATCACTAGTATTAGTGTTGCCAATAATATGAGCTTATTCATCTGAAATCAAGTTTTAAGTATTTTCAATCTATTACCGTGTATTTTAATAACTTTTCCCTTAGGGTCTTTACAGATGTAATAAGGACTTTTTATTTCGTCTATAATATAAGGTTCCAACCATTCAGAATTTCCAACTTATTTCTTTTATGATCTTTATGCATTAGAACTCTATCATTGACTTTAACACGTTTTATAATTTAATTGTCTTATCCTGATTTCTCTTATTTATAGCTTTATTCTTCTCTATTATTACCTTGGCTCTAGCTAAATACAATTCGTGTCTACGTTTCCATAAACGAAATACTGCTTCCTTGCTCATTGCAATAGTAGCAGCTATTGCATTGGGCAAGTGGACCTTTCTACCAAAAGTCAACTTAAAAGGTGTACCTATACCCTTATGCATTGCAGTGTTATATCCAAAACAAACTAGATTCAATATTTCGTCCTATTCTCTACCTTTGTCCTAGTGCAAGTCTTTATTAAATCTCCCATTAAGGCGTGTGCACGTTCCAAGGAGCCATTGCTCTGTGGAACGAGTGGAAGCTAGTGATTTTAATATGCTTAATCTTAAAAGCTTCTTCAAATTCCATCATCAATTTTGACATAATTCACGCCCTGACTAACCATTTTAATGCTTGGTGGTCTGTCCTAATTTTAAACTTTCTTCCTAACAAATATTGTCGTTGTATAGCCCAGACTAATAATTCTTTTTCAGTCGTCGTAAAATGTGTTTCTGTATCATTAAGTGTCTGTGATATATAACAACAGGGATGTCCGTCTTGAGACAATATTGCTCCTAATCCTTCATTACTTGCGTCGGTAATTAGTACGAATTCTTTATTAAAGTCAGGATATTTCAGAACTGGTTCCTCATATAATTTAAGTTTGAGTGTATCAAAAGTTATCTGCTGCTCATCAGTCCATCTGTAAGGTTCGTCCTTTTTTGTTAATTTCGATAATGATTTAGCTATCTTCACAAAAATTCGAATAAATATTCTATAATAACCGGCTAGACATAAGAATTGTTTAATTTCTTTGAGGTTTCTGGGTGGTCTGAATTCTTTTACAGCTTCAATTTTTTTCTGATTTGATTTTACTCCATCTTTACTAATAACATGGCCCAAATATTCTAGTTCAGATTTATCCGGTTGTAATTTTAAATTTAATTCTGTCAGTCGGTGGAGTATTATTGTTCTTGTATCGTTTGTCTAAAAATAATTATATCTTCAAGATACGAAACGATATTTTTCAGTTAGTCCTTTCAGTGCTCTGTCCATTAGCTGTTGAAAAGTCGCGGGGTCGTTCTTGAGTCCGAACGACATTAGATTATAATGAAAATGCCCTTCAGGTTGAAAAAGCAGTATATTTTTTTTGAATTTCGATGCATCGGTATCTGATGAAATCCGGATGAGAGATCTAAGGCCGAGAAGAATTTTGCATTTCCGAGTTGAGACAAAATCGTATCTATGGCGGGCAAAGGATAAACGTCCTGATCTGTAATTTCATTGAGCTTTCTGAAATTTATAACAATTCGCAATTTTTGTTTGCCTGTCGAATGTAATTTTTTGGGAACTACCCAGACTAGTGCGTTATATGGACTTCCGGATGATTCTATTATCTATATTTATTTATTTCCTTATTTTTTTATCTAACATTTCGTTAATTTGTCGTTTAATTTCATTTCTGTGGCATTCAGGTGGTCGATAGGACTTTACATTAGTAGGCTTGGTGTTTTTAACATCAATTTTATGGGATGTCAGGTACAAGGTAAAGGGTCTGTGTCTAGAGAAAAAGGTGAACTATAAGAGAGAATTATTTCTTCTAATGGTTCCCGTAATCATGATTCTACAGGATCTAATCTAATTTTTGTTTTTAACACTTTGATTCTATCAGTTAACTTTGGTTTTCGATTTCGAATTTTATACTCACTATTGTTAATGAAACATACCATCGTTAGGTTTTTTTCTATCATTGCTTCCTTGACACGGCACTCACCTGGGGCGAGGGTCACATTAGCACGAAGCAGTATTCCTTTGTTACCTAAAATCAAATGGCTATTGAAATGTTGGCCAATTATTCCATCTTCTGGGATAGAGAAGGAATCGGGTACGACATGGAACAGATGTTCTTTTCCTAATATGTTAAATTTAGTTGCGAATTCTGATGTATGAATATCGTTTCCCATTTCGTGTTTTTTTTTTCTATTAATGGATTGTCTGTTACCTGCTTTACCCTGCTTTATCACATTAATACTTGATCCTGTGTCCAAGAGTAATTTTGCAGGGGTTCTGGCGAGTCCTCTGAAACCTTCTCCAATATATCGAAGTCCAGCGGATATTCTGTTGCTTCTTCCACAGTCCTCTCTTCTAGCGGTGGTTGTACGTCCATCCTGTTTATTTTGTGGGGTAGTAGCTTTCCCTGTTGGCGCGTCCTGGCATTGGCTTGCCAGATGTCCCATCTGCTCGCATTTAAAACATTTCATCTTCTTCTGTCTCTCAACAAGAGATGTGACGTGTTGCGGTAGATCTCGTCTCTCAGTTGGTTTAGTCATGGGTCTAAACGTAGTCACGTTTGACCTCCTCATATCCATTGATCGTAGATTTGGTTTTGTCGATGATTGATATAAGTTCCTCCATCTATATTGATCTTTAAGTTTGGCTTCAATCTCCATTGCTTTTCCTTGCGCTTTCTCCATCATGGCTGGTTCGTTTACCATCAGAATTGTTCCAATTTCAGGTTTAATGTTGTTAATATAAATTTGCGTGGCTGTGTTTTCTTCTTCTTCTATTCTTCTGTTGATTGGACTTTTGTGTTTGTACTGCATATTTTAATTCATTGAGTCCTCTTCTAAAGCGGATATTATAATCATTAACATTTTCATTAGATAAGTGTTGGCCAATTTCGCTCTGGCTGCTGATATCGTTATTGGTGATGTCACATGCGTACGGAGTGCATCGTATAATTCTTCAAAGCTATTTATCTTCAAATACTGATCGAATGTTCTGCCTGTCCAGTTATCTTTTCTGATAGTATTAATTTCAATAGCATGTGCTTATCGTTGCATTGTAGCCTCGCATCTCGTATATCCTGTACAAAATCTTTCACTCCCAAATCATCTTGTCTTTTAGCGTTCTACGGATTACTTCTACGGATTACTTCTACGGATTAGTTCTAATCGTACGGATTACCGTTCTAGCTTTTATACCTGTATTGCTCTTATCTTCTTTCTTTTCGTTAGCTACATTTGTTTCTTCACTATCGCTGTCATTTTGATCTACGCCTGGGATCATTGGTCGTTTGCTACACATGTTCCTAGACGTGCCTAGTTGGCTGCTATCGTCGCTCATATCATGAATACTGAGTTTATTTGCTAATTCTACAATTTCTTGCCTTTTTCTATTCATCTATCAACTTTAGCATCGTTTCTACATTTTTTAATTCCACTCATACTCCTATTCATAGGAGTGGCGGCAAGTTGGCCTATCTTGTTATCAAGCGTTTTATAAACAAGACTATCTTGATCTATCTCCTCTAGAGATCACGGAATTTGTTTTAAAGGCGATAAGTTTTAAAAGACGTTTTTACCTTGATTCGCGATCCTCAACTTTTCCAATGGATTGACCGTAGTCTTCCTCCGTTCTTCGGTGCGTCGTAACGTCCGGCGATTTAAACGCAAAATAATAAGACTGTACTTGGTTTAAATTTTATTTAATAGCTCTCGTTGACTACTCAGTCGTAATTGATGTTATTATAATCTCAGAGCCGCACACACCAGGCGCCCATTGCCGATTGTGCGGTGACGTAAGCAAAGGAATTTTTAGGGGTGTCGTCACAAATGCGTATAGCTGCGACTCTTGCTATAGTCATTATCACTACTCTAATGTAAGCAATCGCTGCTCCATCATCACGAATTGTAGTCCTAGTACTTTATACGAATTTATTATTCACAGTTTAATACAGTCCACTTCTCTCGATTTTCTATCATCTATCGGAATCATCATTCTTCACTCTCTTATACTTCACACACAGTCGCTATCCACCCCAAATACTAGCGCACGAATCGTGCTCATATCGTTTGAAACATCGTGTCGCAACACAGTTTGAAGAAAAACGGAAGAAGCTTAAAAAATGTAACATAAAAAACTGTAAAAAATGCCGATAGTAAAAAATTCGATTATGATCTGGGAAAATTTCAGTGCTCGAAGTTCAGATAATTTTGAAATTATTAATAATAAATTAAGAACTATAAAATACATAGATAATATTTAAAAAAAATTTATAGCAAAGGGATCCAAATGGGAAATTGGCATTTTAATAAAACAACAATCTCATGCACCTGACTAAAATTAGTGATAATCTCATGCTGTGACAGCATTGCGAGCTGCAATATTCCCTTCTCATCAGAAAGATCTATTGATGGCCAGTTCGCAATCTTATTCCCTATAGAAGTAACGGGTTAGAAAGGTCAAGATATAAATAAGCCCAAAAATTCTGATCCGTTTTGCGTCGACTTTGTGAAGCCATCAATCGTTTGAAAATCTTCAAATTGACCATATTTCATAAGTTGGCGTCAAACAACAGATTTCTTTTTAACAATAAATCCGTCCGTAGCAACAATAAGCTTTTGAATCCATCGGCCCTCAAAAACTCGCTCTTCGACCCTAATTGCAAAAACGACGTATTTCCAGGTTATGTACTTAAACCTTTCCAAATTTGTAGCAAGGTCTCTTACGGTTAAGAGGTTTCTTAAGTTTATTGTTTGCAACGGTCACACTCCGAGATATACAAATTTTCATATTCCCTCTACCCTGATAATTTGATGTCAGCCAAACTCCTCCCTCAAATATGCAACCAACAGTTGTACACCTACAGTAGTCAAAACTAATCCATCTCGAATAAAAAGGGGATTTTGAGAGTCGTCCAAGACAGCTATATNGATATATATATATATATATATATATATATATATATATATATATATATATATATATTGTTTATAATCAATCTACCTTGTCTACGATCAACCCCATCCTTCTCCACCATTCTAAAAGAACGTGGTCAGAAATTTGTCACGCAATTCTACGCGTGGTAAAAAACGGTTTTAGAAGAAAATAACATTCAATTATTGGTCTTTTCAAAATCTCGATCTGAATCCTATCGAATATTTGGAATTACTTAAAAAGAAGTTCGTCAGAAAATGATAAACAAAAATATTTTTATAGACAGATTTTTAAAATCTGCATGAAACAATATTAGCATGAATATTATTAACAAATTAGTCAACAGCATATCAAATCGACTTAAATTTGTAATAGAAGCAAAAGGATACCAGACCTGCAATTGGTAGATTAAATTATGTAATATTTAATATCGATTTGCACAGATTAACTTTCCGAATATGGAAATGTAAGAGAAATATAAATATCTGTATTTCTACGCTTTATACTTTATACATTCACGCAATCCGATGTTGATACAAAGACTGTGTAGCTCGTTCGATTCGCTTAGTAGTTCGGATAGAAACCAATTGAATTTGCCTGTATTTTCTGATTGTTCTTTATAGTCCACAGGTAGCGTCCTTATTCCTTCTAGGAATCTCGCAAGTCCTAAGAAGATCGGAGATCTTGTTTACCTATTTTATAATCGACCTTCAATATGAATTTCATAGTCGACTTTCTTTACAGAAATTATAATTATGTTAAGTAAAATAAGGACATTGATTGTTCCTTATAGTAATGCAGTTTCAATTGATTTTGAGAATATGACTGTTTTGAATTTCCTATAGTGTGGTCCCTCTCATGAAATCATTAAATCTAGAAGTTTTTTTTTTTATTTTATAGAATAAGTCTTTCACTTATATTTTATCAAAACTTTTCTCGAGGTCTATGACTAGTATATACTACTACCATCTTGTTGTTATTTAAACTGTTGTATTTGTGCGTTGTTTGTAATGTTTTATAAATTCGTATTATATGTCTTTTCCTATTAGTATAGCAGTACCACCTTCTTCTTTGTTTTGACGATCATTTTGTCATTTTATAGTGTTGTTTAATTTAGATTCACTCGAAAAAAGTATCGGTATATTT
Source organism: Lepidotrigona ventralis hoosana (assembly GCA_002806875.1). Taxonomy (NCBI): domain Eukaryota; kingdom Metazoa; phylum Arthropoda; class Insecta; order Hymenoptera; family Apidae; genus Lepidotrigona; species Lepidotrigona ventralis. The sequence goes on along the minus strand of NIPQ01108606.1, from coordinate 1,338 downwards.
TTTCTATGAAAGCTTTTAAGTCGAGTCTTCTGGTGTATTTAGTAATGGAATTCACTGCTATTTTTTACATACAGATACAGACAGATACAGAAAGATGTAATAACCAAACAATAGAACATTACAATATCTAAAGTAATCATTTCAAAATCAAAGTAATTATAAAATCCTCGGTAGTATAGTCAATATCCTACAGACAAAAACAGAAACTTAATTATTATCGACATGTAAGATGAACTAAATATATTAGGCACACTTCGAAACAGTCTACACCCAAAATGACTATATGTGCAAACTGCAATTAGCAAACATAATTAAGGAAAAAATTAACCAAATATAACACGAAATTAACGAAGATAAGTGAAATAGCAGAATAGTATACATATTCAGTAATACTAATATAGAAAATCCAAATACAGAAACCATCTCATCTAACATATTCACACTAAACTAAAATTAACATTAAAAGAATTAAACATCAAAAGATTCTCTTACGACAATATCCTAACACGATATCCTATGACGTATATATATTTAATAATACATAATAATTGCCTGAAATCATATCACTTTCCCATAGCATGGAAAACAAAGATAATAGGACTAATGAAAAAAAGATAAAGATAGCACCAACCCAATCAATTACCGAGTTTTTTGCCCAATATAAACAAAATATTTGATAATAAATGATGCAATAAATTCATTTTGCTCAGACAATAACATAATCAATAGTTCATGCAATAACAAAATTCATATCAAACATAGCTAGGTAAAAGACGCGAGAGATTCATACCCAGTCGGGTATTCATTTTTCGAAATAACTCCGATACAATTTGGCTAAACGGACTCTTCTTCAAGATGATAAAATAAAAATTTCAACAAAATTTCACAAACAATTTTGTAAACAAAGGACATCTCTTCTGGACCGTACAAAATTTAAAATGGCTTATAACAGGGCACGGTAAACTTTCTCATCTTGTTTAGCATTTATGTCAATAATTTACTCCAGATATACAACCTAAATAGCGACGGTAAAAAAACGGCAATAGCCTTTGCAGATTACCTATAAAAGACAACAAACTTTCAATAATTAAAACAGAATTACAGCAATTATTTAATAAAATAGAAGATTACTTTCACATGTAGAAACTAAAAATAAACATCCAAAAATACGAATCAATATTGTTTAGGCCATATATATCAAAAATGTTTGATGCAAATAACAATGTAAGGCGAAATGACAAAAAATTTGGCATTTATAAAGACAAAAATCCCAACATCTAAGTATTGCATAAAGAAGTTGTCCTCTATTTAGGCATACATTTGGACTTCAATTAATAA
>NIPQ01108600.1:3550-15703 GCA_002806875.1 Lepidotrigona ventralis hoosana | reverse complement strand
CTCGACGTTTCGCAACGATTCGCGTGACACTTCCCTCCATCGTCCTGTCTGCGAATGAAAATCGGAAAAACAAAGTGTCGAATAAGTTGAAAAGAGACGCGGATAATTCAAATCTCTATCAGACTGAGCTCCGTTTGAAAGAAGCGGGGAGACACTCTGTGAATTTTATTATCGCGAGAGATACTTCGCCGACCGCGCGAGAAGTCTTCCTCGAAGTTTGTATTTTAAAGTTAAAGCGCAAACGCTGGAAAAAGAATGTGTCGTTTCAAGGATAAGTTTTCGCCAAGTTCTCCTCAGCAGCGAATTAACGTTAGGAAAACAGACGGGTTGATTCCCATCCCGAAGATATAATTCCAACGCGGGCTGCCACTTTCAAATGGGCTCGCCACCCTCGAAGAACAAACAGCCTAGAATACGCCGGTGCTTTCCCTTTGCAAGCACTTTTCGTTCGCGCGGTGAGAGAAGGCTGTCGGCGATTAAGGGGACGAGGTTGATTCCCAATTTGTCCCTATCAGATATGATATTCCGCCGCAAATGAGAACCAGGATTGGAGAGAATCAGAGACCAGAAAGAAAAAGGCGAGAGTGATCCTGCTCGCGTTGGCGCGCGACGAGCGCAATTTCGAAAGGGAGGAACCGGTCGACAAAGAGGGGAAAGAGTTCGCCGGCCCGCGGGGATCGCCACCGCTGGAAAACGAATAAAAGTTTTCCGATCCTGAAAAACTTTTCACGACTTCATTTTCACCGTGCTTTCGGCCGGCGTCGATAAACGGGGAAACTACGATGCTTAATAACACCACCGTCACTCCGCGTTATTGTTACAATGCTGGGAAAAAAGCACAAGCCAACGCGAGGCTAATGAAAAATTCCCATAATACGAGATCGTATATTTATTCTCTATTTCGGTTTATTCCTACGGCGCTTAAAGCGACGGTGCATAAAGCAAACCTTCAAATGAAAAGGATGAAATTACAAAGGAAGACGAGACGAGTGTGTGGTTTGTGGCTTAGACGAGAGATAGAAATTTCATTTCTAACAGAAAATTTTCAGTAGTTGCTCACAAATATGTATTTTACGAATATACAATGCTGCTCACCAAAGTCTTAGGGCACTATTATTTTTAACGTTCAGTATCATGTGGATCATCGTGTATGCATATTTCATAATATTTATCATAATAATACAATAATGTATTAACACAGACTTTATTGCATAAAGTATGTTTTGTATTTGTTTATTGTACTTAATTATAATTGTATGTATTGTATTTATCATAAATACAATAATTTAAATCGTATGCTACATACTGTGCTAAATAATCCATACATTTGCATTGTGTAATTTATGCTAAATATTGTATTAATTGTACAAAATTTGTAATTTATATTTACTGTACCATTTCTATTATACAAATATAATGCTTGCCCTAAGGTTTCTGTTGAGCGGGGATGTTACTGCGAGATCTAACAAGTTTGAAATAAATCTGAAAATGCATCGTATAACGCAGATCGTGGTATATGTTCAAATACAAAACTTCCGAAAACCACTGTGTAGGATTCTAGATTCACCGTGGGGGATTTGTCCAATTAACAAGGGAAGATCTATACCAGTGATCTGCCTCGACATGAAATGGTACGTGATAGTCGATTCGAGATACCGAGCTTTTAAAGTTGGTAGTCAATTTAATGAACGGTTGAATTCACGAACCTACGCAACAACATTTTCTATAAACAGTAAGTAAATTAATTGGATGACCCCGAAACGTGATATCAACAGCAGCGAGAGAATTTCGATCGAATGAAATTTCCATTGGGGGGAAAGAAAGATATCGTTTCTCTCGCTTAAGCACACTTTGAAAGAAGGCTGGTTCCGTAATACGTGCCATTCTTACCAATCGGTTTCTCCTTTAACCCTTTCGATCCTCTTCAGGCAAAGGGAGCAAGTGATGAAATTTATTTTCCAAGTCTTTTCGATCAAACGGACGGAATGAAATACAAAGCAAACGGTATTTTTAGAATATTCTGTTCGGTGCAAACNTTTCTCCTTTAACCCTTTCGATCCTCTTCAGGCAAAGGGAGCAAGTGATGAAATTTATTTTCCAAGTCTTTTCGATCAAACGGACGGAATGAAATACAAAGCAAACGGTATTTTTAGAATATTCTGTTCAAAAGTTACAATAATTCAAACAAACCATCGTGCACACAATGTTTTTAATGATTTTTCGTAAATCTTGTGGAAATAAGGTAGGTTACGATAGAGATGTTTTTTAGAAAAAAGATGATAGTCAAAGGAATGTGAACTTGGGCTAAGGAAGAGAAACAAAATCAATTTGCTTTGTGATGTATTTTAAAACAGCCGACTAACTTCAGCATTCATTCTGATTAAAAATTTACGCTATTCACTCGAAATTATAGTTCAGTTACCTAGCTGCAACGAAAAGTTAAAAGATGGAAAAAATATCTTTTCCGTCCTGTCGCGAAGATTCTGTAGTAGATGTTGCAAATTTGTCAGAAAAATAACACTCGAGTGTAATGTCTTTCGAATTAGAGAGCCAGGAATCCCTGTTCAGACTGGAAGGGTTAATTTATCGATCAGAGGGCGTGAGTTCTCGTCGTTACTCTCGCTCAGACGACACGTCGCGAGTCAATCTCCCCGTCCCTTTGAGTCTGCCGTACTAGCTTTGACGTTCTAGCAGATCATTTTAGACAGTCGAAGCCTGGAGAGTTCGATCAACTTCCTCGAAGGTTCTTAATATATCTCGAAGAGCTACTTCCACTCCTCGGAAGCCACTTCGAATTGAATCGACTGCATTCTGCAGGTAGAAGGGCGAGAAATGGCATGGTCGAGAGGGGAGCGGAGGGTTTAGAGAGGGAGGAGGGGGAGAGAGATAGAAAGAGAGAGAGAGAGAGCAGAGCCGTGAAATGGGAAGAAAGAAAGATGTAGAGCCGGCGATTCACGAGGAAACGACGCCGATTTATTCAGGCACGGCCCATGAGATTGAATAAGAGTCGAATAATAGGCTCGTGACCAAATTGTCGGGCGAGACACACCTGACACCTTTTCTATCCACTCCAGGTGATTCCGTGAGGGAATTGGGACAATCCCCTCCCCCCCCCTCCAGACAGTTGTAATAACGTACTATGTCTCCGTGACAGTGTTACGTTGCTTGGAGCACACGTCAACGATAGAAGAGGGTAGAGCAGTAACTCGAAAGGGAAAGAAAGAAATCGAACCCCATTTCGAATGTCATTCCGTCGTTCCCGAGCGTCAAGTAAACGCGTTTATGTCGCCAACACGCACATAAAGAAAAGAAAAATGCATACAGAGTTAATTCATTCATTCTTGCATCGTCATTTTATCCTGAGATTTAGCGGGACGCACGATCAAACGATTAAAACGTCAAGCGATGCGAAATCGCGGAAAAACAGGACAAAAGGAACGCAATTATTCCTTCGCTAACGTTTCGAATTTCTCTTTATACGATCGACTGAAAGCCTCGTACGAGAAATTAAAAATGCAAGCGTCGCCCCGTTGCCGACGGGAGCGTTTACGCAGGGAACCGCGCGCTTAAATATTAAATAATTATATTCACGTGTCGAACGCGAAACGACACGGCACGTACGAAACAAAGGGGAGATTTCTGGGTCGCGCGTGGTGCGCGTTACGTTTCATTTTCGTTTCATTATTTTGATCCGGTGGCGCTTTGTCGCCTCGCGGGCGTTTCACGTGGTGGAAAAAAAAAGGGAGAGGTGGAGGAGGAGGACGACGGCCGAGTACGTGACCGGTGCTTTCAGCGATTTACAAGTCAAACGAACAGCGGAACAGCGCTTCAATTTCGTCGGTTCGAGCCGGTTCACGCACCACGACCACCCGTTAATCCCGAATCTTCAAAATGTCACCGTGAACCGACCCGTTTCGCCGTTCCTGCTAATTACACGCGTATCAGCTCTAATTGCGTCCCGTCCGGCGCAGCGAGTCCGCTTCCCGTTAATCGATCCTCCGAAACCCAAAGAAACCGAATGAAACAGTCTCGCGTAGCAGAATTCAACAGCCAAACTTCGTTTTCGGGCACGCTNTTTTTTTTTTTTTTTTTTTTTTTTTTTTTTTTTTTTTTAGAACCTATGATTGATCCCCGACGGAAATGGAGCAAGATATTAAAAAAAAAAACGAACACTCGTATAAAAAAAGGAGAAATTGTTAATTGACCGTTATTTAAACATTCTCTCTGCGAGAAAGAGAGACGAATTCCCCGGTTTCATATCTCCGAACCAGCGGTGTACGTTTCAGATTTGATTGGAACTTTAACAAACATAATCACGGCCGTCGGCTCTCGTTACAGTGCTAATAAAATTTCAGCATGTGCCTTGCACACAAGACACGTAATGTATTCGCAAAAGATCTGCGCGAGCTTTCAACTCCACATTACATGCATGCGTAAGAAAGTTAAAAAATTCGATTTGCCCGGGAAACGAAGTACAGAGAGAAATGCCAAACTCGCAAATTCGCGAAACGATCGTTGCATCCTGCTGGCGTACGTGCCCCGTCGATATTTTTCCGTCGACGATCCGACAGGGGAAATGTGTAACGCGTCGCATCGTCGCTGTCGTTTGCTGACGTATCGTCGCGCTCGCAGCGTAAATCACGCTGGTAACTGGCGGAGGACAGAGGCGCGCGTAAACACACGCCGTGGACGAAGGATGCACGAGCGTGTATGTACACGCGTACGCAGGAGCTCGCACGGCTCGTCGTTACCATACGTTATTAAAGCAGATGCGAAACGGAGGCCGAGATAGCGGCTCGTCCGAGATCCCCGTGTTTCGACCAGTTATGGCACGCATCTAGTCCGCATTTGATGCGGCGTCCCGCACACTTCCGGCCGGTCAAGAACAACGAGCAAACGCATCATGACGCGCGCCACCGCCGCGCCATAACGAGGCAGGCGTAATTGCTATCTCCTCTACCCCCTACGAGATTTTGCATATGGCAGATTCGAATTGGTTCGTTCTCATCGGTCGAAGATACGCAACCCGGGCGAACAGAATCCCCCGGGTTACAGCAGCAAGTGTCCAATACGAGACTCATGGCTGTCCAGTTTCTTCCACGGACGGGCGAACTATTTAATAGCGTGTCGGATACGGGTGCCAGAGGAACTAATGCCCCGATTTGAAATTTCGGCCTGTGAGTTTCAACTGTGAGCTTTGACCAATCCTAGGCTAGAATCGACCCTGCTAAACACGCTCTTCGAATTTTTAACTAATTACCGAGGAAAAAAGAATGGGCCTGTTAACACTTTCGGTACGAGCGCCGGATATATCCATCAGATGACTTGTGTGTACTTATATAATCCTAGTGTTACTTGTATAATTAACAGAATTTAATATAAATGTCTTTTATATATTAAAACTAACGACATTTGTTAGAAGAAACATTGTTTTATTAAGCACAATTTTTATTTAACGCTAAGGAAAATCTTTATACACAAGAAAACTGATCACGCGCTCTCGTATCACGGCGGACATAGCGCTCGTATCGAAAGGGTTAAGCTTCAATTTCTTAAAATTTGATCATCAGTCTTTAATACGAGAGCGAAAGCAAGCACGAGAAGGTAGCGCGTACTTTGGATTCATGAATTGAAAATTACTTGGAAAATGTATCAAGATTAAATGGATTTTCCATTAGACGCGGCACTCGGTGAATAAGTCGCTGAAATAATAAATAGAATAGTGAAACTTTCATACGTTTCGTATAATAGATAACGAAGTTACGCGTAATGTAATAATACATTCAACATTGCGATTATTTTAATGAAGCTATCGAGCTTTTTCCAGCAACGAATTTTCCATTATCTCTATCACGGTACAGTGTATATGAATATAAAATACGGGTATTATATACACGATGAACAAAATAAATGATAATCTTTTTCATAATGCAGGCCGTTTGTTTATTCGCCAGGTAGTGAAAATTTATTTACAATGTAATTTTAACGGCCGTTCCGCCCTATCTGCCAGCTTTCGATCGACGTTCCTGCAGTCTTCGTCGTTCCCGGTCAGAAGACTTCAATTGTCTATTAAAGTCGTCGATTCTCAGAACCCTTGATAACCGTCGTGACGCGTCGTACGAAAGCCGCGACAATTAAGCGAGCATAACGACACTCGTCGGACCGTAAATATTGTAGAAACCGGCCAGTTTGTACCTGCCGCGACACGGACAATCCCGGTTTTCGCGCAATAATGTAACGCGCCCGCGAGTTATTCGCATTATGCAGAGCCGAGTAATTTAACACCCGCGTCGGATGAATTCCATCAAAATTACACCGGCTGCTCTTGTCTCGTTTTTCCGCGAAAACTACCATCCTCTTGATCGCGTTCACGCTATACACGTACAAGGAATAGGTTTTTCACGTTGTAATTAACGGAACAACGGACGTTGCAACGTTGCGGGAATTTTACCTACTCAGGAAGTAGAAATCTGAATCTGACTTGTCTCCCGTTCATTGCACCCTTCTCATCGTTCACGGCCTATTTAACCGGTTCGATTGAAAATTCATTAAAACGAATTTCGTGTTGCCCACGGTGAAAGCGAGAGGCATGGGGATGAAAGTGCAGGGCCGGAGAACGAGAAGAGGGTCGCACGATGAATCCACCCTCGGTGGGGAATTATTCCCGCGGAGGAACAACAGTCGGCTCGAACAAACTTCTCGGAAGGGTGGGACGTGATCGAAGCGGGAAGAAGGCGCCCGGTTATCCGCAACGATCCTCTCGTTAACGAATTCCATCCGCGGCCGACCGAACGAAACTGTTCGGTTCGCTTAACAACCGCGACGCGCCGCCGTGCCAATTCGACGCGCGGCTGCTCTCTCTCGATTGGATTTTCCGCGCGATTTTTCCGCCCTCGTTTCTCCCTCTCTCTCTTTCGTCTGACTGTTACTTTTTTTCGTCGCCAGAAGTTTCGGTTTCCGACCGAAAACGCGCGGTGGCCGACCAGCAGGGATTCGAGCTCGATCACGGACACCGACAATTATCGCGACGCGTGAAAAGAATCAATCGGTGACGAGGAATAACTGACAGGATAAACACGCGACTTCGACGAACTGGCCTTTCTTTTTTCCAGCCCGTCGGGCAGAACCGGCAGGATTTCAGAGGTGAAATCGAGGTACACACACGTGACGGAAACAACAAGATTTTTTATTTTGCTTTTCTTTTATTGCTACACGCAGTCACTGGTAAAATAACGCGAGTATGTTTCTTTTGGCAAGATGTTCGTCTCACTTTCGATTAAATTCGATTACTCGGCTTGTGTATGAAAATTTTTCCAAGATTTTTTTGAACTTTAATGTCACCTCGTTGCTTATTTCGATGAATATTGCATTCTTCTAAAGTTTGGTCACCAACTCTCACAATGGCAGTAGTAATGGTCACAGAAAGAAATAACAAGAGAAACTTTGGAAAATGCTTGACTGGAAAAGTCAACAAAGACAGAGATAATTATTTTGCAGAAATAATTAATTATCTCACGAGATTGGAAAATTCTATACATGTACTAACGATCGAGAGAGGAAGAAAAAAAATTAGGAAGTAGCGGGACGATATGTTTATCAGAGACGTTTCAATGGCGGCGTGTTTGCGTCAAGCGGACGAGCTTCAGTTTCGAAGGCAACAGGGAACGCCTAACGTTATTTTTCAGGAACGAAACAGGGAAACAGAGGCTCGCTCGGGAGCAAAAATAATTGCTCGGATCAGCGGTGAATTTATTCCTCTTGTTGCTGTCCAAGCCTCTTTTGGTAAATTCTGTTCCACGCCAGGGTGTATCCTCTTTCTCTTCCCCGCTGCTTAACTCGAAAGCTTCGAGGTGAACCGGTGGCAACCTGAAGCTGCAAATATTTGACAATGTTTAGCCTCCCAACCGCGTTTGATCCCCCGGAGTGTTCGACCAATAAAATATTGCCCCGGATCGTTTCGGATTGCCCCTGTGAAAGAAAACCACGCCTAAAAGCGTTCGCGTCGCTTTATCGAAATTTCTTTTTGATACGGCGTTCTTTCGGGATCGGGTGTTCTAAACCAGGAATTTGTTTTAATCCGGGAATACTGGACTTATTGTTAGTCGAACATTTTGCACGCAATTTTATCCCAGATTGTTCCGAAAGATACTTCTTCTTTACTTATTTTTGGCTGATTTTCCGACACATAAACACACACACACACACACACACACAAAAGATTACTTTCGACGCGTTTGAAATTTGAAACTAAACTTCTGAAATTCGTTGCTTTGTAGAAATGAAAAAAAAAACCTTTCCACACAGCATCATGAGAATAGAAATCAATTTCTAAAGTCGATCTGCAAGCTATCCACGATCAAATCCGCGCAATAGTCCTCGAATAGAAAACCATATTATAATCTTGTCGAAAATACTTTTCAACCTCTGATTTATAGTGTGCATTTTATAGACGCGGGAGTGACATTATTTTTAATTCGAACGTTGAACGAATCTGACCATTATCGATCGTATGATTTGTAGCCGTTATAGTAGAATCGTTGGTGAAATTTATATTGATAGGTGCGCGCGGAGGCGTGTAAAAACTAGGATATAAATTCGCGACCTTTCGGAATTGACGCTCGAGTGGATTCATGGATTTTATATATATATATATATATATATATATATATATATATATATATATATATATATCTCTTTCGATAAACTGTACAATCTTTCTCTGTATTTTCGCCGCTTCTTTCGTTCTCTGCCGAAAAAAAGTTCAACAGAGGGGAAACAGAAAGGCAAAACTTGAAGGATAGTTGAAGAATAATGGTACATAAGCGCCAGTGAATGATCAAAAATATTAATTAAATCATCAATGAAATCGTCAATGAAAAGAGCACAAGAATAGCGATAATTGATAATCTTTCCTACTGTCTTTCCAAAGTCACTTCTCACCCTTTTCTTTAATCGCTCACATCGTTCGACCAGATTACGGGAGCAGATTTCGCATAGATTTCGCATATGCTGGAGGATAGAAGCGCGGACAAACGTGAAACGCGTGCGTTCATCACTCAAAATTAGAAGCGGCCGCAGGATTATCATTGACATCCTGCCGATTCGTTCGAACAGGAGGTAGAAACGCGATACGCGGCCGACCAGATAATACGGTCCAATTTACTATTCCAAGCTGGCATAAACAGCGGTCGTGCTCGCAGTGGACAGTGGACAACTATACAGAGAGAGGTCAGCGGCGTCGGTCTGCTATCTCTCCGGGTACGTTTACCACGTATACCGCCGGCAACAAGATCCACAAATCCCTGACAGGCACTGTGACGAGCCTCGACCGGGATCGAACTGCTGGCGTCGTCCCGGTTTCGGATCACTTCGGTCGTCGTTACTTCCCTCTCGAAGCGCGAATAATTCTTGCGTCAACAAGCGTGGAGCCCGTGTCGAGGTGTCGTGTCACCCTTAAAATGCCAAGGGGGAGGGAGGAGGGAAAAAAAACGTGGCCCTTGTTAACGCGGCATTAAGGAAAAACCGTATTTAATTAGAAAACCAAGGGGAGGGGGATGTCGAGAAACAGCGGGATACATCACAAACAATGGAAATCCGTCGGATAAATTGAACCGTGTTTCCTTCTTTTTTTTTTTTTCGTTTAATTTCGCGTGCTCGCGTACACACAGAAGCTGTGAAAACAGAAAAAAAAGAAAAAAGGAAAGAAAGGAAAAAATAATAATAAAAACGCGCGACGTTCGATTCGTTGTGTTTGTCCCGTCCGCGTCGCCTGTGTTGCGCTCGCAATTTTAATAGAGCGTGTACACTATGTAATTAATGAGATGTCATATTTTCAAACAACTCCCTTGCGCGCCTCGGCGCACCGTCCGTTTAGTCGAAATAATTATCCTCGACGTCGCGGTCAGTCGGTCCCTCACGGTTAAACGCAAACGAAAGTATACGCGGCTGGCAAAAACATGCGGCCCGGCGATTTAATAAAGCTTTATTAATCGAAACTGCACGCGTATCGAACGTATTACCAGCGTGTCGCTCAAGTCTCGTACGCGGCCAAGATTGAAATTCGCGGTTTTCGAAGCCGTTCAAGCCAATAATTACCAATATTTTCGAATGTTGTTGTGCAATATATAATTCAATGCACGCAAAGTCTAGTCGGTGCTCCTTTGAGGAGACGCGATTGCGTTATAAATGTTGTTAATAATACGATAAGTCGGTTAGAACGTTAATGGAAATTTCAAATTCTTGAGAGTTTGAACGATCTTTTGACGGCTACTGTGAGAAACATTCGATACAATATGTAAATTGTTATTAAGACTTAATAATGATTTACTACGTATAATGATAATAATATCGTTAATAATAATTTAGTATGTATTGCAATATAAATTATTATTAAGGTTATCATGGGCAAACAACGCTCCTATTCTTTCTCTTATGAAATTCCTTTTCGTTTTACCAAATCATCACTTCAAACTATATTTCATTTCCTTTTAATAGCATTGATCGATTTTTTTTTTCTCTGATAATGTCAGAAACAAAATTCCGCAAACGACGCTAGAATCCTATTTTTCTTTTTCGATCTGATTGCTTGTACTTAATATCGTATAAAAATACCCGCAACCGTTAAAAACCTTCCTCCTTCTGAAAAAGTAGACCCTAATTGCTATCTTCTTTTCCTTCTCAAATGGACAATCCTTTGAAGAACGAATCAAGAAATTACTGTGAAATCACCTGAGTAACCAAAGAATTCGCTTTCGTTCGAAAGCACTGACTGAAATTTCGCTTGGAATAACGAAGAATAATTTTAATTCCACGGGTCATCCAGGTGTTTAGAGATTTACCGCGCGGTAGCCAATGTCAATGTTTTGAAGTAGATACGCGTGGTTGAAGTTCTGGAAGAGGTACAAACGCGACGATTTTGTACACGGTAACGTCGTAGTAGTTGCGGGGGCATTGGTAGCTCGTTCCCCCCCCCCCCGGTTAACTAAGAATATAATTGAGATCATTTACAGAGCTCTCTCTATCTCTGAGACGACCCAGTTTCCTGCCACCGTGTCTCTTTGTTCTCGCTCGAAGTCGCTGGATACCGAGGCGGGGCCATCGCCCCCTTCCCGCCGGTGGAACAGGACAGAGACCGGAAATAAGTGCGGCAGAGAAATTCGGCGGGCGAACGCGAGCGGTAGCGGGCCAATCAAAGAGATAACTAGATCCCCATTAAACCGCTTGTAACTTAATTAATTGCGCGGGGCCTGGGCTAATGTAGCACGGCTAACCCTCGTAGATAGTGTTCTCAGAACGCGATATCACGTGTAACGTGATTTGCTCGTTAACCGAACTTTGGCAGCAAGTGGAATACGTTCACGACAGCGGTAGCCTGTTTCCGGGTCACGTGGCTGTCGCGCGTTCTGCCTGCGCAAAACCTCGCCACCCCTCCTGTCATTCTTTCGTCGTGGCGTTTTGTCGCGTGAAAAGTGTAATTTGGACAAGTATCGCGCCGCGCCTTTTCATTCCGCCTTTTAACACGACAGGTCGTGTTTGCCAACCTTCTTTCTTCCTTTTGTGGAACAGTAATTTTAAAATTCCCGCCCGCCATTCAAAACAATCCCGCGATAACGGCAATGAGAGGTAATGGAAGGAAATATTGACTCTTCTAACTTCCCTAGGAAACAGAGCCGTGCAAAAATACTCTTTTGTAACCACCGCGTCTTGACATAATTTTGCAATTCCAATGAGGCGTTGAAACGTTCCTCCAAGCAGATCTTTCCAATTTCCCTCGACAATTTACGAGGCGCGAGAACGAACGACACTGAAAACAGGAAAGGAGNGGGGTATTTTTTAAAAAAAAAAAAAAAGAAAAAAAAAGAATGAACGCGCGAATGACGAGAGGACAGACGGCCGGGCGTCAACGCGTCACGGTGGTTGAATTACGCGCGGCGGCGCTCACGGGACAGTTTATTTTTACAAGATGGTTGTCAATGATGATATAGTGCGCTCGTAACCGCCCCCGTTGTATCTCGATATATATCGAGTTTTATTTTTATGGATCGTTTCGCCCGTGGAATGATTTAATAACGACGGGGAGTGTTACGACGAGGGGGAAACGAGACGGAAAGTGAAACAAAAAAAGGGGGAAAAAGGAAGAGAGAACACCGAGCG